>CM024246.1:4472713-4595873 GCA_013421045.1 Propylea japonica | reverse complement strand
GTGGCGGAGAGCAGGGACCGGAATATAGAGTTATTTTGTAATCATCGACCAAGAGGAGTCCACGATGATCTGTGTTATATCATTCCTATTATTATTGTGTCATTCATCATATTCGAGCAATGGAACTGATATAGCAAAAGCCTATTTAATGAAATATGGATATTTTTCGGCAATCTAATAATTCAGTATTGAATTGAATAAATTATCTAATGCGTTAAAAAATTTCAAGAGTATTTCAACCTGAGCGAGCAGACAGGGGTTCTGAATTATGAAACGTTAAAGTTGATGTTGAGACCAAGATGTGGTGACAAGATTTCCACATCCTTTCAGAGTTGTGAGAAAAATGGTCTAAAAATCAACTTGGATGGAAATTTCTAGATGTTAGTTTGCAATCGTATAATATTGAGGGATATTTATTGATAAGGATAAGGATATTAATTGATCGTTTTGGGTAATAAGTAAAAAAAAAAACTCATTTCATCACTCTTTATTTAAATTATTCTTATACATTTCAAAGTTTATTCGAAGTATCAATCCATGAATTATGTGTGTTATCGAATCCAAGCCAATGAACAAGGACTTTGTTTCTTTACGACGTCGAAGAATGTTATCAACTAAATAAACATCTGGATACATCACTTTCTGTAGTTCTGCTTCATAAAAACCACCTTTTATTGGTTGATTATTCATGTCCTCTAGAAGATATGTGACAGGATTGGTTAATTGAACTTTGACTACTTTGAAAATTTCTGTAGTCCAGTTAGGTGAATAACCCTTCGAAAATATATGTTTAGCTTTACTAATTCGAACCATATCATTTACTTTCAATTTTCCTTTTTTGGCAATCTTTATACGATTATATCTAGTTTTCAATAAAGTTTGCTCATTTTTGGGATTAACATCGCAGGGTTTCATATTGATCGTTCTATGTTTTGTGTGATTATAATCATCTACGATTCCTTGTAAAATATCAATCCAGCGATGTGTTCCATTTAAACTGAAATATCTATAGAGTTTGTCCTTGATCGTTCTTATAACTCTTTCCACAATAGATGCCTTCATTTTAGAATAGGTACAATAGTGATTTATATCATTTTCTTTCATCAGAGATTCAAAAGTTCTATTGAAAAATTCCTTTCCCTGATCTGTTTGAAGATTTTTAGGATTGATCTTACTATCATTCAAAATTTCCTTGAAAGCACGTGTCACATCTTGTCCAGTTTTTGTCCTGAGACCTCTTGCATAAACAAATTTACTGAAACAATCTATAACTGTCAAAATATATTTGAAATTTTTATTTTCCTTAGCATAAAGATCCATTTGAGCCAAGTCCGCCTGCCATGATTCATTAAGACCTTGGATTATTATTGAACGACGTGGGAAGTTTTTACGTGCAGGTTTATGTAGTTCCTGAACCACTCTCATTTTCTCCTTGGAATGCTGCATTATTCAAAATATTGTTGCTGTTGATGGTATTTCTTAATCCGACAATTATCTGTTCATTGGTATTGAAAGCTTGAATAACATTAGCTTCAAAGGTACCATGCTTCTGTTTTATAACTGATATATCATTTTTTAGTGTAGTACAATTCAATTCCAATTGCTTCACCCTGAGATCTAATTTAGCAAAGTTATCTTTCAGAAGCAATGTCAATTTTGCATCCTCACGCATAAATTCCTCCTTTATATGGATGAACTTACTTTCTACCAATTGTATAAATTTTTTCAGCTCTATATGAAAGTTGTTGAATGACAAACTAACACCTTCTTTGAAATCATAAAATTTCAAAGCATATATTTCATCATCAACATATTTTTTATTAGCACTGTCATCATTCACAGTAGGAGTTTTTACATTACACAATTTGTGATTGGTGAAATCATAGTCTCCATCTGTAGTACGAGGAATCGGTAGAGAACTAGTTCGAAAATTTTTCAATTTACTATTGGCGTGAGATGAACGTCCAAACTTATCAAGAGACATGTTTGCACTTAGTATATAACCTCAGCTTCTCGAAGTTCTTCAACTATTGACTCGATTTCATTTTCAACAGATGTATTACCAGCGATTTTCGATGCATAGAGTAATCGGAACCTGTTAACGATTTCGTTTATATCATCCAATAAACAAACTCGACTGGCTTATTGTTATATGTCATGAGACCATGTCCAGTTGATGGTCTGATTATTTTTAGATATTTATAACCTCTATTACCCTTCATAGCATTACCAGGTTGAAATTGTTTTCTATGAACATTTGTTTTTTCTCTAATATCTTTCCATAATTATTCATATCATCTTGTGTATAACCATTGGGGTCTTTTTTGAATATTAGATTGTAGAGTCCTGTTGTTCCAGGATATCTATCATTTTCAATCAATACATCACCAGTTTTCCTATCAAACTCCATAGCAGATTTACCTAACATCCATTTCGAAAGTTGTTTATCATATTTAGGTCCAAAAGTAGAATCATATTGTTGAGGTTCTGTGAATGCTGAATAGATATAATTTCTCACCTTTTCAGGATATTGATCTAAATAATCTTCAACAATCTCAGAATTATTCAAACTATGAATAAATTCTTCCGTCCGCTCATCATTATCATCTCCCCCAATAAAAACTGAATCATTATTATCAGTTTTTGATATAACAGTTTGATTGGGATCGCTGATGAATGACAGATTTTTCTGAGGATACTGTTCCATCTCAAATTTGACATCTGTAGATTTGTATTTACGATCTTGAGGTGTTGAGGTGAATTGTGGTATTTCGGGTTTTTTCAGAATTATTTTCGATGATGATATGTCTGTTTGTTTACTGAGCTCAGCTTCAATACGTTTTAAACGTTTTGTTATAGGAGTATACAGCCTATCTAAAGTCTCATCTTCTTCAGATTTTCCAAGTTTCATTGCAGCATATTTTCTCTTTACACCACGAATAAGTTCTTGCAATTTCAACTTTCTATTTCTATCTACAGTATTGATCTTCATTTCAACATGAACCATATGGAACTGGCAACTAATCTTCTAGTATTATGTATTTATCAAATCCTACTCTATATCGACCATCGTTCAAAGTAAAGTCCTTAACAATCACTAAAAATCCAAAATTTTCATTCCAACAGAATGCACATATTTTTTAAACATTTCATAATCCATATCAGGTGAAACATGCTCATCGAATATGTGACGTAGATTCACATCATCTTGCTTGAAAATAACCAATATATTTGTATTATCTCTTATTATATGCTTTTTAGCAGCTACATATGTCTGACATAAAATGCCACATCTATAGACTTATGTCTTCCCATAGCATAATATGATTTCATTTTATCTTGATTCTCACCTATGACATCATCAAATATAAAAACTGAATTTTCCTTAGCATCATTTGGACGAATCACTTCATCATTCTCCTTGAATTGATAATATCCCAAGCCATCAACCTTATTGAGTATTTGTTCTAATATCTGATATTTCGGTTGATACAGACTTTTTGAATAGATATATACGTTTTCAAAATGTAATCCATTTATATCAAAAAGTAGACTTAATAATGTATTCGACTTCCCACAACCACTAGGACCTGCAAATATAAATCTGCAACTATTGGGAAATAAATCACCATGTTTTTTCTTATCATTATGTTGTTCATCGAGAAAATCTAAATTTAATACGGGTAACACTGACTTATGCTGATTGATTCGCATCTTTCTTATTACTGATGATTTTTTGATAATGAGATTCTAATATAATGTATAAAGTTTGAAATTATTGTTAAACAGTCTACTATGTTATCCTTCGTTGGAGACGGCTTACTGAATTCATTCATCAATAAGTTACCAATTGAACTTCACATTCCCAGATATAATTTTTGTGGTACAGGTACTAAACTTTAATAAATATCAAGAATTCAAATTCCATGGAAAACTATCAGGAAGCAGTTGTCGACCTCATACATTCAATAAACCATATCTAGGTCAAATAATATGCGAAATTTGCAGATTTCAGCAACTCTGGAAGGCGACACATGACGAAAACTGTGTGTCGTCACAAATAATATATAAGCTGTACTCATTCAATTCTCAACAACATTTTTTTTTTACAACCACCGCGAGTGTGATCTTGAGTAGTACTTTATGTAAGTATGCAAATTGTTTTCGATTATTATCATTTCATGATTATTTTTTGATTTCAGAAAAAAAAATCAATCATGGATTTGGCTAAAATTAATGCGATAACTACTCTTTCAGCAAACAAACCTCGTGTTTCTTTGAATACGTTAGAGGTGAATCGCATTTATAAAATATTGGATGCTAGGCTAATGAATACCCAGTTCGGTGAGGCCATATGGTTGGAACCAGAAGAAAATTGTGTGTTTCTATCCAAAAGAGCTACGGACTGCCTAAAAGAACATTTACAACAGTTGAATAGTTTCGGATTGAAGTACATAGGATCAAAAAACTGCCAGGAAATAAATCTACACCTCTATTCGAAATTTGTTAGTGGAAGTAATGGCTGAGGTATGTGACATCAATTTATTTCATAGAGCAATAAAAATTCTTGTTCATGAGAAAGATCCCTCGTTAATTATTAATTGGTTGAAGTTGATAAATAAACATATTCGTTTTTAAACCAAAAACTTGATTAATAAGGAACATGGTCATAAAAAAATTCAACATCCTTGTGTCACTTTAACGATATAAAATTCAGCTTAAGTCTTTAATTGCGCATGAGGGAGCAGGAAATAGCAATAAGCGAAGTGATCGTGTGAGATGGGAAGATGTACAGTCAGCATTCGAATCAAGACTCAGAACAGGTGTAATAATAAATTTGAAACACATTGATTTTCTTAAATTTCTTTATGATGCTTTTCACCTTATGAAAACTAGAATCAAAAATGCTCTCAAGAAATTGCGATTTATTAAAATAAATACAGTTTTTTGTGGTCAATTCATAAAAAAAGTGGAAATGATGAATTGTTAGATTTCAAATACTTTCAACTAAAATGTTACGATTGATGAATCTACAAATTAGAACAATGGTTTGAATTGAACGTAATTGAAAAAGTTAAAACTAAACTGGAATCGTTACAAGAGCGGGATAGTGGATTTGCTCTTCATTCAGTAGTATCATTAGAAGTTAATATGAATACAGTAGAAATGGGAAATGGTGGAACTTCATATATACGTTTACCTGAAAAAATTGCTTCGAAACACGCTTGTATTAATGTAAAAAATTATGATGATGACCTTTGTTTTATGTGGTCCATTCTTGCATTTATGCACCCTAAAACAACTCATTCAGATAGAGTATCTTCGTACCCCCACCGAACACTATTTTTAATACTGATGATATTAAATTTCCAATAACGTTCCAAGATATTGAAAAATTTGAGAAATTGAATAATTTATCAATTAATGTTTTTTCATTACAAATGGATAAAAGAAAAAATTTTACCGTAGTTCCTTCACGTATTTGTACATTGAAAATACCGAATAGACATGTGAATTTATTGCTGATTCAAAACATTTATCAGCCAGAAGATGAATTCGGAGTGAACTCAATTGATGAGGAAATTCATTATCATTATGTTTATATAAAAAACTTATCACGGTTACTAACAAATCAACTCAGTCAACATAATGGAAAGAAATGGATATGTGAACAATGCTTAAATTATTTTTCTTCAGAACAAATGTTGCTTGAGCATAATAAATTATGTTCAAAACATAAACCGTGTCACATTATGTTTCCAAAAGAGTCTCATATTTCTTTCACTAATTATCGATATAAACAAAGAAGTCCATTTGTTCTATATTGTGATTTTGAATCATACTTGAAGCCTATGAATGAAAAAACATTTAATTCAAGAAAATATCAAGAACATAAAGCTATCAGTGCGGGTTTCTATTTGAAAAGTTTGTATGAAAATGAATGTATTCCTTCATATTATGAGTCTTATACAGGTGCTGATTGCATGCAATGGTTCTCGGCTAAATTATCTGAAATAGCAGATACTTTGTATAAGCAAATAAAATTTGTTAAACCTATGGATTCAACATATTCGGATGATGATAATAATAATGTTTGTCATATCTGCGAGAAAGCATTCACAGCTAATGATGAAATAGTAATGGATCATAACCATTTCACTGGGAAATATCGTGGAAGAGCGCATAATAGTTGCAACCTAAATTTCAAAAAGAGTGTAATAATTCCTGTAGTGTTTCACAATCTTGGTGGGTATGATGCGCACTTGATAATAAAAGAGCTTGCGAAGCATGAATCTATTTCTCTTCTGCCTTTGAATAAGGAAAAATTTATCAGTTTCACTAAATTTGATTCGAAAACAGAAATACAATTTAGATTCATCGATAGTTTTCGTTTTTAAATAGCTCTCTTGAAGATCTTGCCTCATATCTTACAATAGATAAGTTTACTGAGTTGAAAAAACAATTCAATAATTTTTCGAGTGAGGAACATTTGAAACTTTCAACTAAAAAAGGTGTTTTTCCCTATGATTATATGGATAGTTTAGATAAATTAAAAGAAACATGTCTTCCGCCTATTGAAAAATTCTATAATCAATTGAATTATGAAGGAATAACCGATGAACAATATCTTCATGCTCAACATATTTGGTTTCTATGCAAATGTCAAACTATGCAAGATTATATGTCTCTATATCTCAAAACTGATGTCATGATTTTGGCAGATGTATTTGAGCAATTTAGAAATAGTAGTATTAAAGAATATGAATTAGATCCAATTCATTATTACACTTTACCTGGCTATACGTGGGATTGTATGTTAAAAATTACCAATATTGATTTAGAAATTATTAAAGATATTGATATGTTACTGTTCATAGAAAATGGAATCAGGGGTGGTATAAGTCAGTGTTCAAATAGATTATCTTATGCTAATAATAAATATATGGGTTCAAAATATAACAAAAATGAAATAGAGAAATATCTTTTGTATTTAGATGTAAATAATTTGTATGGCTGGGCAATGTCACAGTATCTGCCATATGGAGGATTTAAGTGGGTAAACACAAACATTGACATTACTCAAATACCTGATGATTCTCCAGAGGGTTATATTTTAGAAGTCGATCTCGAATATCCTCGTCATCTTCATGATCAACATAGAGACTTACCATTTTGCGCAGAAACGATGATACCACCCGGTTCAAAGTCTCCTAAATTATTAACCACTTTATTTACAAAGAAAAACTATATTCTTCATTATCGAAATCTAAAACAAGCATTATCACATGGTCTTGTACTTAAAAAAATTCATAGAGTTCTTCAATTCAATCAATCTGCTTGGCTCAAAGTATATATTGATAAAAATACGCTATTACGACAAGCTGCTCGAAATGATTTTGAGAAGAATCTTTTCAAACTGATGAACAATGCAGTGTTTGGAAAAACAATTGAAAATATTAGGAAACATCGAAAAATAAGACTAGTTAATCATTGGCATGGTAGATATGGAGCAAAAAATCTAATTGCGAGTCCAAATTTTGAAAGTAGAATGATATTAGATGATGATTTAGTTGTAATTGAAATGAAAAAAATCACTTATATTTATATGAGCAAATCAAACTAGACTGTCATACTCGATTTGATACCTCCGACTACCCTGAAAATAATTCATATGGGATTCCTCGTGTAAACAAAAGAGTATTAGGCAAGATGAAGGATGAAAACAATGGTTCAATAATGACTGCATTTGTAGGTTTAGGATCTAAAATGTATTCTTTTTGTATTGATTCGAGAGAAATCAAGAAAATCAAAGGCATCAAAAAAAAACGTTGTCAAAAAATTATCGTTTGATGATTATGTGCACTGTCTATTGAATTATGAAATTAAATACACTACTGGAAAAAATTAAAGGATCAAAAAAAAATTCCAAATTTTTCGGCAAATTTCAACATGCCGTAACTTTGAGAGGAATGGTCGTACAAGGAATTTAAAAAAAGGAAATTGTAGCTCCAAGTGTCTAGTTTTTGGATTAGAACTTCAAAATGTTTTGGTGTCATCGGTTGTTGAGTAATCTTGAAGAGACCATCATCAAAAAAAATTCGAAATTTTTTCAGCTTTTCCTTGGTCTACGGGCTTGGAAAAATTTTTTTTGCTCAATCACTATTAGGATTGGATAGTTTCTTCATTCTGTTTTAATCTCATATTCTATAGATTTTGGTATATCCACTTCTTGTCAAGATATCGGCCTTCAAATGAAAAAGGATCCTTTTGCCTTTGAATATCGATACCTAGGCAACCAATGATTGCACAGAAAGCTAAAGGTGGGTTTCAGGAACTTGAATGAATTCCCTTCAACGGTTAGCCATTGCTTTTCCGAAAAAAAAATTATTCTTTCTGTCACATGAATTTGAAAATGCAACAAAAAAAGGTCTTTTCGTGGTGTCTTGGGAATACGAGCGCTGGATCGAAAATATTGTGGGAACAGAAAATGTTAAGTGTGCATTTTCCAGTTCAATAAGTCCACAAAAATCTCACAAAGAGCCAAATTAATCCAGCCAACCGTTTTCGTGTTTCACTCGATCGAATTTCTGAAAAAATTAAAGGATCACGTTTCTTGCCCTGAAAAGCTCATCACCTTCATAATCTTGAAAAAACGAGAAAAAAAAAGTTCACCAATTTTTCTCTACAATTTCATTACAGAAAGTTATTGAACTTTCAGAAAAGAAGAAAAAATTTCTCAAAAAAAAATAAAAATAAAAAAAAAAATTTCCTCATATTTTTTTGGAATTTTTTTCGATTTTTTCGAGAATTTTTTTTCGATTTTTTCGAGAATTTTTTTCTATTATGGAAGTTCATTATCTTTCTGCAATGAAATCGTCGAAAAGGGTCGTGAATTTTTTTTTCTTGTTTTTCCGAGATAATAAAGGTTTTGAGCTTTTCAGAGCAGGAAACGTGATCCTTTAATTTTTTAGAAATTTGATCGGGTGAAACACGAAAACGGTTGG
This sequence comes from Propylea japonica, assembly GCA_013421045.1. Classification (NCBI taxonomy): domain Eukaryota; kingdom Metazoa; phylum Arthropoda; class Insecta; order Coleoptera; family Coccinellidae; genus Propylea; species Propylea japonica. The sequence goes on along the minus strand of CM024246.1, from coordinate 4,586,868 downwards.
CTGGATTAATTTGGCTCTTTGTGAGATTTTTGTGGACTTATTGAACTGGAAAATGCACACTTAACATTTTCTGTTCCCACAATATTTTCGATCCAGCGCTCGTATTCCCAAGACACCACGAAAAGACCTTTTTTTGTTGCATTTTCAAATTCATGTGACAGAAAGAATGATTTTTTTTTCGGAAAAGCAATGGCTAACCGTTGAAGGGAATTCATTCAAGTTCCTGAAACCCACCTTTAGCTTTCTGTGCAATCATTGGTTGCCGAGGTATCGATATTCAAAGGCAAAAGGATCCTTTTTCATTTGAAGGCCGATATCTTGACAAGAAGTGGATATACCAAAATCTATAGAATATGAGATTAAAACAGAATGAAGAAACTATCCAATCCTAATAGTGATTGAGCAAAAAAAAATTTTTCCAAGCCCGTAGACCAAGGAAAAAACTGAAAAAAATTTCGAATTTTTTTTTGATGATGGTCTCTTCAAGATTACTCAACAACCGATGACACCAAAACATTTTGAAGTTCTAATCCAAAAACTAGACACTTGGAGCTACAATTTCCTTTTTTTAAATTTCTTGTACGACCATTCCTCTCAAAGTTACGGCATGTTGAAAAATGCCGAAAAATTTGGAATTTTTTTTTGATCCTTTAATTTTTTCCAGTAGTGTATATTAAACAAAGGAGTGTCGTTTCAAAACATCACAATATGTTTACAGTTGGGTCGCCTTCCGGAGTTGCTGGAATCTGCAAATTTCGCATATTATTTGACCTAGATATGGTTTATTGAATACATGAGGTCGACAACTGCTTCCTGATAGTTTTCCATGGAATTTGAATTCTTGATATTTTAATGCGATTTCTACTGGATATTTGTTCTATCTAAAAATCGAAAGTTCAAGATTATTTGATTTATGGTTGGGTGAATAATACACCTAGAGGCGTCAAAATAAAACAATATTTTATTCTATTTATATTTATTAACATCTGACAACACCTTCTTTTCATAATAATGAATACACTCAAGCATAGCATAAGATTGTACATAGGATGAGTTGATACAGAATGTTTTAATTATATCAATAGGATTTTCAAATGAATGTACACATTCTAAAAATTTACAATAATATGATTTGAAATGTAATTCGTTCAACATTTTGATTTTATTAGCAATAATAATATTCAATCTTAACATTTCAGCTACTTCAGCTTCAGTAAAAAACAGGAAAACTTTATTCTTAGAGACGCCCACTATTTTAGCTTCTGAATAGTTCCATACTGAAACATGTAGATCAGTGAAATTTGAACATGTTCCATTGGATTCTATCAATTCGATGAACGTTTTCCATTCGAATTCATCCATTGATAACACTAAATTATTACTGGAAATTAATACTGCTGGTGAAAATTGTCTCCCTTTGCTGAAACCACATTGTACCTCATATGGTCCTATGGTAAATTGTGATGATAAAATCAGATATTTTTCGTTTTGCACTTCATTTTCATAATGATGTAAAATTTTATTCAGCTCTTCATTATACCTATCAGTGTTGGAGCACATTCTGAATCAGATGTTTCTATAGACTAACTTGAAATTTCACAGATTCAATCATTAAGATTTGACCATTTCTTTTTCTGCGCAGAATAACTTGCGTTTAATATATTTATACACTAATTGAATTGTCATTTGGTCCTATATTTCCAGCATGATCATCATTTAATAAATCTCCTGCCATACCCTTATCCAAAATATTCTGAATATTTTATGACATATATTATTCTCTGGATCAAATTTGAAATGTATCCCATGATTATCAAATTCTTTCAACAAATAACATATTATTGAGTATTTACCGCAATATGATGCAAGAAACATCATTTCATCTACGAATAAATGTAATGGCTTATAATAATCTAATATATAAATATAAGTGCCAATTTTCGTTGTGATTTAATAACTCAACAACGCCTTCACCGATTTGGCTAATTTTGGTCTTGAATTATTCATGGAAGTCTAGGGAAGAATTTTACGTATAGAAAATTCAAAGGAAATCTTGGAAAAGTGTAAAATCAACATTACAGGTTTTTCATTTTCAGTGCCATCTGTGGTCGTTTTCGAGTACTACGAATGCAAGACAGTTTCCTATTTTTTCATACTCCATATAATCTTTGATTAAATTGTCATAGATGGCGAACCTGTAAAAACTATTAGAGATTTCAATTTTCAACGAGTTGAAATATTAAAATTACCGACATTACACTTCAGTGTATCATCATCAAAATGGTACATTATTGTAATAACTAATCAAAGAAATCTGAAATATTTATTATTTGACCGTAATTTCAGAGTTCACAGAACACTAATATACAGAGTTCGTTCTTCATCACTTCTTTCAAAGGAACGTCTATGTTTCAATAAAAATTCGAGTACAGATGGCATAGAATTATATTATCAACATATTCGCCATCAAATCAAATATATTTTATGTTCTGTGATCAAATCCAAAAATTATGGAATCATAGATTTACTAAAGTAAGTTATAAATTCTATGTATGGAATAAAAACAAATATAAGCATTATATGGCAGAAGATATTTTAAATCGTATTCGTCATCATGCAAGAAATCCCGATTTGTTGATAACCTTGGAAATGTACAACGAAGCTTTGATAAGATATGTGTTCTACTATTGGAAATAAAGCATTAGAACAATTGGGTATGACCCCACCAAATCGTGAGATACATGATTTGTTTGATCGTGAATTGCAACGTGAGCAGTAGTTCAATTCTAATAATTAACGTTTATTTATACAATCGAATATAACCAAACTGAATATTCAAGAAAAACATGTATATGACACAATCATTCAAGCCGTTTCCAATAATGCAGGTGGATTACATTTCTTGGATGCACCTGGTGGTACAGGCAAAACTTTCGTTGTATCATATATTTTAGCGACTGTTCGATCGAAACAGAAAACTGCATTGGCACTTGCATCTTCGGGAATTGCTGCTACATTATAAGAAGGTGGTCGGACCGCACACTCTGCATTGAAATTGCCATTGAATGTACAGGTGATTGAAACTCCAAATTGCAATATTTCGAGAAATTCTGCTATAGCAAAAGTTCTTCGATTAATGTCAATTATTTTATGGGATGAGTGCACAATTGCGAATAAAAATAAATTACTAGAAGCATTTAATCGAACAATGCAAGATTTACAGGGTAATCAACAGCTTTTAGGTGGTGCTCTGTATTGCTGTCAGGAGACTTTCGTCAAACATTGCCTGTCATTTCTCGATCAACTACTGTTGATGAAATAAATGCCTGTTTGAAGTCATCAGTTCTTTGGAGATATGTACGAAAATTGACACTGAATATTGATATGCGTTTTCAACTAAATAATGCAACTGCCTATGAGTTTTCAAAACAATTGTTAGAAATTGATGATGGCAAAATACAAATGGACAGTACCAACGGACTGCTCACCATATTACTGGTAAATCAAAAGGAGAAGTGTGTTTGATACCGCGTATCCCTATGATTCCAACGGATATGCCATTTGAATTCAAACGGTTACAATATCCCGTACGTTTATCATTTGTGATGTCCATAAACAAGGCCCTAGGGCGAACACTTCACGTTTGTGGTGTGAATTTGAAGGAATCATGTTTTTCACATGGCCAACTTTATGTTGCCTGTTCCAGTGTCGGTACTCCCAATTGTTTATTTATTCATGCTGAAAATGGAAAAACAAAAAATATTGTTTATCCAATTGTTTTAGACTAACACCTACCATAGTGAGAGTACCCAATTCTTTTTAATTTTTTAGTTTTTACTCCTTGCAGTCTTCATCATTTAGAAGGCATTGGCAATTGGGAATCGGACATCGTCTTTAGAATGTTTTACCTCGAATGTATATAATATAGTTTTTACTCTTTGTCATAGTTGAGAAATAACATTTAATAGTGTATCTTTGTGTTTATTTCTGATAAATATAATATAAACATTTACATTATGTTTTTGTAGTGAGTTTTGATGAGCAGTTCCATACATTCGAAATTAGACTAAGTAAGAAATTTTATTTTTTTGTTATATTTCTAAGTTTATTACTATGCCTTATACGTAGCGAAGCACGTACCGGGCAGCTAGTTCCTTATAGATTGTTTATCATACTGATTTTGAAGTGTTTCTTGATCCAGTTCTCCATATGAACCACGTAATAGCATTTGAGCATTGACCATATCATACATTTTTAGATTTCCATAATTAATCATAATATAATATTTCAAATCACTTAATGACAATTTGTCTTCAGTCATTGATGAACAAATATCATTGATGAATGCATCATTTTTCTGTTTATGATCAAATACTTTCTTGATGATCTCCTGTGGTGCTCCATATTCAACCAAATCGTTGAAAATATTGTTCGGAATGAAGAGACCTAAATCTAGTAGAATTCTTGAATACTTTGCTACATCATGATACAAAACAGCGAAATGAAGTTCCTCACATAGATAATTATAAAACTTCCTAGCCTTATTAAACTCGTAAACTTCCATTTCTGCAATATTAATAGTACTAAGTGAAGTGCGTCAAAAATTGAAGATTTATATGTTTGCTCTTTTTGTGAAATGACAATCCTGAATTATATACTCATCCTCAGTGGTACCCCTCAGAAATTTCCATCCAAGTTGATTTTTAGACCATTTTTCTACAACTCTGAAAGGATGTGGAAAATCTTGTTCACCACATCTTGGTCTCAACATTTTTAACGTTTCATAATTCAGAACCCCTGTCTGCTCGCTCAGGTTGAAATACTCTTGAAATTTTTTAACCGCATTAGATAATTTATTAAATTCAATATCTGAATTATTAGATTGCCGAAAATATCCATATTTCATTAAATAGGCTTTTGCTATATCAGTTCCATTGCTCGAATATGATGAATGACACAATAATAATAGGAATGATATAACACAGATCATCGTGGACTCCTCTCTGGTCGATGATTACAAACTAACATCTATATTCCGGTCCCTGCTCTCCGCCACTGGACTCTGCCGACCCACCATGACCCCCGCCCATGACCAAACCAAACCCAGCAACGCCATCTGGTCGATGATTACAAACTAACATCTATATTCCGGTCCCTGCTCCCCGCCACTGGACCCTGCCGACCCACCCATGACCCCCCATGACCCCCGCCCATGACATGACCCCCCATGACCCCACCAAACCTCCTAGCCAACGATCCCAGCAACGCCACGGCGTGTGACGTCACATCCGGTCGAAATCTCTCTTTGGTTCTCTACTGTCTTGCACAATCATATTTCATCCTCAAGGTTGGAATATTGGCACCCGTCTTAAGGCACAAATTATTCCGCTATTTGTATACAACGATAGTTATGAATTATATAAGAATTTCATAATCAATATTACAACAAATGAATTCTTCCATAGTATGTTCTTCTGAGATTAAGAAATGAAAAAATAAAATAAAACACACTATTTATTGCTTATTAAAATCTTCGGCTATCGATTTCGGAATTATTCCATCATCAGGCCAGTGTCTTGAATTAAAACGAACACAAACAGTTTAAAAACATTAAAAGTGGTCCTCCTCTGTCAGAATTGTTAAAATTTCTAAAACAGTTGACATTCCCACAAGATAGATATATTCGTAATAAAGGTTGACTAGATTTTTAGAAATTTTAACAATTCTGACAGAGGAGGACCACTTTTAATGTTTTTAAACTGTTTGTGTTCGTTTTAATTCAAGACACTGGCCTGATGATGGAATAATTCCGAAATCGATAGCCGAAGATTTTAATAAGCAATAAATAGTGTGTTTTATTTTATTTTTTCATTTCTTAATTTCATAATCAATAATTTACCAAATCTAAATATTCAATTCTTTTCAATAGTTTTTCAGCTGAAGAAGGCGGAACCGAAATCGTTAGTTGAAATTTCACAATCCGAAATAAGTAAATGTATGGCCATGAAAAAGCTGGAGATATTAGCGCTTGGCTCATTTCTACCACGAACGGTGTTCTTAGGATTGTTGAAAGATCATAAAAGAGTTGTGTTTGAAGACGTATGGAAAAAAATAGATAATACTGAAAATGCTTACACCGCGGATGGATTGCACATCAAACTATTATAATTTCAATTGGGAGGATTTTATGGAAAATATAGACGACTGGATGTATTTATTATATCAAAACGATTGGGAGTTATTGACAGGAGATACTTGACGATAATTTTGAATTCATTTATTTCTTTTGATCTATCTTTATCAATCTGTTCTATATGTCATATAAAAATACAAAAATTGTATTCTTTTATTATAAGTAATTCTCATTTCAAACATCAAATTTTTGTGATGACAGTTACCTACCACTGATGATCTCTACGATTCAATTAGAAATGAAAACCAATGGTGTAGTATTTGTATAAGGCATCCGCTATTCACGGTACATTTATAAATATTCTAACTTTTATTTGATATGCAGATGTACTCAACTAATGAACCTCGAGAATTATTCATGATCTATTAATTTATACATATTCCATTTTATAGGTGTTGACCCATAAAAATTTTTGGTATTGATTGTGATACATAATGAGCGATTCAATAAACAGTTATCAGACATTTAAGCTCTCCATGTTGTTCTTCAGGAGGTGGAATGATAAAATAACAAGAATTTTTTAATCAAGAAGCATTTTCGTTACCTAACAACATAAGCATTTTCTTCACAAACTTATGATTATAAGATACATCAGGGGTTTTTTGGATATCTCATCATCACATTACCATTCACTATTTCACACTCTAAACAATCACATAGTCTGGCACATCAGGTAAGCTTTTTCCATAGTCCGTTTCGTTGTGATCAGCTGTCCTTTGATTATTATGTTTCAGTAAGATATGATTTTTCAAAGTATCGCTTCGTGTATATTTCTTTCTGCATACAGTACATGTAAACTCAATTTGTTTATGTTTATTCAGATGCTTACTTAAATTATTAGGTAGAGTAAATTTTTTTCTACAGATTTCGCAAATATACATCTTGTTTCTTATGGTTTTAGCAACAGAACTTCCCCCACCCAACAACATCCTCAAAGTAGAGAGTCCAGCGAATATTGATACCAAAGGTAAAATACCACCAGATTTTGATTCGAATAGTATGGTACGAGGAACTTTAATATTTTTCTTGCCACCTGCTTTCCTAACTGCCACCCGAGCTGTTTTGAGGGCCATCAACATCGATTTTTTCAAATCATTGACTACTGAGTTCATTAAAGTTTTATGAGTTGGTTTCAGAACTTCTAAACGATTTTAGTTTATTCTGATGACCCATACCCATCTTTCGTTTAACTTTCATTGCTCCGGTGACACGCAAGGCAGCACTCTTTCCTTAAAGTTAGCGTCTTTTGACTTAACTCGTTCCCAAGCTTTATCTTCTAGTATTTTATCAGCAATATGTCTATCAGTTATCTTATGTTTGGAATAAGATATATCGTGTTGTTTACAAGCTTCGTCGAGTTTATTTATACCGGGATCGTTTCTAGCAAGAAGTTCTTCAAGTCTTGTTCCAGGCCCGCAATAATGATAACATAATAATTGTAATAATAATAATAATAAAGAATTCAGTATTTATAGATCTATATATTCAGCATTTCTGTCATAACGTAGAGTCATTGATGACATTTTTGTATTATTACTTAACTTTTTAGAAGAATTTGAACATGTAATTAGCTCGAACCTTTGAATAATAGTTATCACAGAAATATTTTCAATATATCTATATACTATGATATTTTTCACAGGATTCTGTATCCAATCATTAAAAGTGAGTGAGTCATTATTCGAAGTTCCTTTATAAATAAGACTCCATACTTATCATTGTAATCAGTGTTGCTTATTATTTCAATATGGAAGAATCTTTGAATGAAATATTAGCGAAATATATATTCATCTCGATATATTTGATAGCTGCCATTATAATTGTATTGTTGTTGATACTCTGGGATGAAAATGTTCATTGGTTTTACCTGCTGATACATTGAAGATTGAAAACAATCATGTGAAATGCATAAGTTGTGGACTAGTATTATATTGTTTGGAGAAAAATAATCAACCGAATATGTTCAGATGAGCGGAGAGCTAGGGGATTTGAAATACTGTCCTTTGAAATGTCAATTACTGATGGATGACACCTTGGAAAATAGATCAACATGTGTCATAATGGAATTTATTAGAAATAAAATGAAAGGGTAAGAAGTCCATTGATCATTCGTTTAAAATCTAACCATTGATGTTGATGCGCTTTTCGAGTCAATTACGAACTCTGTGGTACCGTATGTCTAACCCCATTCACGTTCAATCCTGAACTTGTTCAATTTTCGCGTTCGGATTTTTTCAACGAAGATATGAAATCTTGAATAGGACTTGGAATAAATGCTCTCATGTCTAACCCCATTCACGTTCAACCTTGAACTTGTACAATTTTCGCGTTCAGATCTTTTCGACGAACCGTGTATGTTCCAATGAAGATGTGTTGACCTTGAATGAGAACATAGTGTATTTTCTGTCTGAACGTTAACGCGTATCAATAAGCCCCCTCGCGATCCAAAATGCAGCATCTGAACCATCAGCATCCTACCCGGCCTACACGTCTACGTTGAAATAACATACAAAAGCTGCAAAATTAAATGAGACTTGGATAAAATTTCGAGGAGGTACAAAAGCTACAAAATTACCTACCCCCTATCTTCCAACTCCTCACTTTCAAACGAAAAATGGGAGAAAGAAGAATCCATGTAACTAAATTATGGTATAACGAACAAGGCTAAAAATGTTAAAAAAAATGCCATTTGTTTTGATGATTATATAGAATGTTTAGTGGAAACATAAGATCATCTCACAAAATTTGATTGAAGGAAAAGAACATTGAGTGTATTCACTGACATGGAAAAAATAGGAAGAACCTGGTGAGTCGAGGAAGAAGATTTCTATATTAGAAGCATAGAACATAGCGTTTTTTCTAGTTCATAGCCGATAACGTTCAAACCTTTGATAAAGTAAAACATAATAGATAGAATAGTTGCAGACCAACGCCGCTCTCTTCCGTTCATAACCTATAACGCTTGCACGCTGAGTATTTGTATAAGGCATCCGCTATTCACGGTACATTTATAAATATTCTAACTATTATTTGATATGCAGATGTACTCAACTAATGAACCTCGAGAATTATTTATGTTCTATTAGTTTATATATATTTCATTTTATAGGTGTTAACCCATAAAAATTTTTGGTATTAATTGTGATAGGACATAATGAGCGATTCAATAAACAGTTATCAGACATTTAAGCTCTCTGGTTGCAGTTGAACTTTGGAAACTTGAAGTATATTTAAACAAACCAATTTATGTGGGAATGAGCATCCTAGATCAAGCGAAAACAACCATATTATATGACTTTCATTATAATTATATGGATGAAGCGTTCAGAAAGGGCTGTACCATCTTATATACTGATACAGACTCGCTTATATATGAGCTATTTGAAGATCCTTATGAAGTGATGAGAAGAGATTGCCAAACACGATTTGATACCTCAGATTATCCCGAGAATAACTTATATGAAATTCCTCAAGTGAATAAGAAGGTATTAGGCATGATGAAGGATGAGAATGGGGGTATTCCGATGACTGATTATGTTGGTCTCAGATCTAAACTGTACGCAGTCAAATATTCACATGATGAGATTGATGCGAAGAAACGACAATGGGAAACAGAAGGATATGAAGTTGATGAAATTGAAACTTTGTGCCGAAATTATGGTGTTACCAAGAAGGCTAAGGGTATCAAAAAATCAATTGTCAAAAACAACATTTGTTTCGATGATTACATAGAATGTCTTGAAACATGGAAGCAAAAGACCATCTCACAAAATTTAATTCAAGCAAAAGAGCTTCAAGTGTATTCATTGACGCAGGAAAAATAGCTTTGAGTCCAGAAGATGACAAGCGATATTTGGTACCTGGAACATTCAACACTCTACCTTGGGGGCACTATTCGCTCGATAAACGGAAGAATGAAGAACCTGAAGCACCCAAGAAGAAGATTTCTATATTGGAAACATTATTAACCGGGTGAATCCATCTTACTTCTTATAATGCAATAAACGATCAAATGTTTCCTGAAGTGTTTCAATTCAACTAGCTCTACTGAATATGACATCATCCTTATCAATTTATCACATTGTTGTGAATCAGCTAGCTATCTAAATCAATCCTGAAATAATCTTCAGATGACATTTTATTGGAAAAAAGGAATTCGGCTTGTCAACACGTTCAACCTTGAATGGGACTTGGAAAAATTTTCGAAATTGATCATTCGTTTATAATCTAATCATCGATGTTGTAGTAGATAGGGGGTGAAATGGTGGATGCGCTTTTCGAGTCAATTATGAACTCTGTGGTACCGTATATCTAACCCCATTCACGTTCAACCTTGAACGTGTTCGGATTTTTTCAACGAAGATATGAAATCTTGAATAGGACTTGGAATAAATGCTCTCATGTCTAACCCCATTACATTCAACCTTGAATGGGACTTGTAAAAATTTCATTGAAGATATGGACTCTTGGATGTTCTCATGTCTAACACCATTCACGTTCAACCTTGAATGGGACTTGGAGTAGATGATCTCAACGTATGTCTAACCTCATTCGCGTTCAACACCTCCCTCTGAATCGGACACAATTTTCGTGTTCAACAAGGATTGTTTCTGCTAACGAAGACCTTGAATGAAACTTGTAAAAATTTCGTTGAAGATATGAAATCTTAGAGTAGATGTTTTCATGTCTAACCCCATTCACGTTCAACCTTGAATGGGACTTGGAAAAAAATTATATTCTCAACGTATGTCTAACCTCATTCGCGTTCAACACCTCCCTCTTAATGTTTTAATGGAACTTCTACAATTTTCATTGAAAATATGAAATCTTAGAGTAGGACTTGTCTAACTCCCTTCACGTTCAACCTTGAATGGGACTTGGAAAAATTTTTACGTTCGGATTTTTTATGAACCGTATAAATAACCTTGAATTAGTACAATATTCGCGTTCAACACCTCCCTCTGAATCGGACTTGTTAAAATTTTCACGTTCAACCCAGTTTCATCGCATTCCCCTTCTCACTTCCTATTACTATACTTCCCATTACCAATCTCCGAACGACCACACGATATCATGACCACTCAAAATGTCCGACGACGCTACTATGCATGACTCAAATCATCGGGTACCCCCTGTATCCCTGTATCAACTATACCACTTATTCCACTCTTTCTCAACTGATCCGGTAGCTTAGCGGTTAAGACTTGTGATTCATAATCCATAGGTCTCAGGTTCGAATCCTGATGAAGTGAATAAATTTATGCTAGTGTTTATGTCGACGAAGTGAAAAAATTTTTGTTAGTGTTACTGTGAAGAAAAGTGTGACTTCATCTCCACCCTCCAACCCTCTCACCCTCCTGGACCACTCAGCATCCGACACCTCGTACACGTCTACACCCCTGTGGGACTTAGAAAAATTTCGAAAAGTACGAAATTGACAAAATCGACTCCAACTCCTCCCACCACTGGACCACTCAGCATCCGACTCAACACCCCTGGGGGACTTAGAAAAAATTTCGAAAAGTACGAAATTGACAAAATCAACCTCAACTCCTACCCCTCTCACCCCTGGACCACTCAGCATCCGACTCAACACCCCTGTGGGACTTCAGATTTTCAGAGGTACCATTCTTGCAAAATCGAGTGGCTTTCTCTCTTATGGGAATTTACATGTAAAACTACCCCTATTTGAGCTCGAACCCGTGTTGCACATCTACTTAATATTAAAAGAGGAAAGATTTGTATGTTTGTGGGTTTGTGGATTTGTGGATTTGTGGGTTTGTGGGTTTGTGTGTTTGATACGAGTTAACTCATAAGCTACAGGACCGATTTCAAGAATTCTTTCACCCATAGAATGCTACACTATCCCTGAGTAACATAGGCTATACTTTTCACCCGAGAAAATTAAGGAAACCTACTTTAACTTCAATGATAATAAATATGAGTACCAAAATCAGCCATGACCAGTTATTTTCAGGTGCGCTGCAAAAACCGTAAGACGTACATGGGAACAATGTATGACGGCAATTTACCTCTTTTATAGTTCTACAAAAAAGTCCGCGATAGCATATATCTATCTTTTAAGGTTCACTCCGTATTACCTATTAAAGGTATCCAAATGTTTTTCAAAATTATGCATTATTTCGGAGTATTTTTTTATGAATACGCTATCGTTTCTTATCTAATTTAATCACATTGAATACGTCGTTCATTCCCAGTATTTAATTTAGAACGAAATTGCCTTTTACATCATTCAATTATGATGAATACATCAAAAGATATGGCAGGTTGAAGATGAAATCGCACCAAAATGCGTCTTCGAGGTAGGCACTAGGCGTGTAGGAGAAGGTACCGAAGTGTGAGAGGGGGCATGCATATCTATATAAGAGGTGGCCGCGTGGATCAGATTTCACACACATCAGGAAATCAGAGAAGAACAATTCGGTTTTAGAACATCCCACAGTACCACATTACAACTAGCCTCAATTACAGACCTAATCACCAGAAACTTCAATTATAACAAAATAACAGCCATGGTCAATCTTGACATTGAAAAAGCATTTGATACCGTTTGGCACGATGGCCTCATCTACAAACTCCTTCAAACCAAATTACCCCCACATATCACCAAAATAATCCATTCCTACATCAGCGACCGAACCTTTCAAGTAAGAGTAGAAAACACGCTATCAAACAAAACCCTCATACCGGCAGGAGTCCCACAGGGAGGGCTATTATCCCCCATACTATTTAACTACTACATCAACGACATCCCTACATCAAAACAAACCAAATTCAAAATTTTCGCAGACGATAATCTCAGAATCCACCCAACCTAATCAAGCAAACAAATACATACAAGATCACCTAAATGAATTGGAGAAATACTAAAACAAATGGAAAATAAAAATCAACGCTGACAAAACTACGCTAATCTACTTTACCCATAAATTAAAACAATCAAACAAACCAGTAACTTTCAACGGACAAACAATTAGAACCCAAAACACAGTCAAATACTTAGGCATCACATTAAAAAAAAACTAAATTACAACACCCATATAGAAAACGCAACCCGTACAGGACACACAATACTTAAAAACACTTATGAGCTATCAAAGCAAACTAAGCCTAAAATCGAAAACACGAATATATAAACAAGGTATCAGGCCTGTATATCTATATGCAAATCCCATATGGAGTAACACCTCAAACACAAACATAAACAAACTACAAATACTCCAAAATAAATTCCTCCGAACAATACTCAATAAACCAAAATCCTCCCGAACCAAAGAAATACACGAATCCACCAACATAGAAACCCTCTCCACAATAATACAAAAACACACCAACAAATTCTACAAATACACAACAAAAAGACTGAACAAAACAAAAAACATCGGCACAACGAACGCCGAAAACACAAATATCAAACATAAGCTAACCCATCACTTAGTGATATAACCCCAAACAAAACTCAAACCACCAGAGACGTATATGTGTTTTTTTATTCTACATATCTCTAGAAAATCTCATATTATCACACTATTCACTGTACACTAAACAAAAATTATATCATTAGATACGATCATTGATCAGGTACTAATTGTAAACAACAAATTATACATCTATATAACTAGCGTATTTCACCCTGTAAATATTCTTGTACATATAAATTTTACATAAATCATAATAAAAAAGCTGTAAAGCAAAAAATATCTGTTTTTTATCAGATTTCAGACATACAGTCAACAACAACAAATTTCTACCCAAGCGAAGCTGGGGCGGGTTTCTAGTTATTCATATAGAGATGTCAGTGCACCAACTTAATTTATTATAAATCAATAGGCTAGAGTGCAATGTGACCATGTATGCTTAGACATAGGCGTGAGTTGTTTTAGTGTCATATATCAAATAATGTGATTAAGTTCATGTGCACATTTTTTATCGCAAGCAATAGATAATGGAAATGATGAATTTGAATGAGTCTTCACTAAAAGGTGCATTAAAATTATCCGTAAATTCGTTAAGAAACAATATTCTTCGTGATAACAGAAACCATATCTATAATGGTTTTTTTATCAGGCATACTAACATTTTTGTTTATCCGTTCCACATAGTAGTTCGAGTAGGTACAGGTGGAGTTTTATGTGTCAATATGTTCCTTGTGCAGCTTCTTTGCGTTTTAATTGCTCTTATAATTTTGAGACTTTATCTCTATTTTTGACTAGATATCGATATTGGCAAAATCGGGGTATAAAAGTTATCCAACCTGTTATATTTCCATTAGGCAATATTTGGAATATTATCAGGAGCAATGTTGGAATTGGTCCAACACTTAGAGAATGGTATAATTCAGTAGATGCAGAAGCAGTGGGATTATATGCAATTGACGAGCCAATTCTGTTAGTGAAGGTAGGAAAATAACTCAAAATTGAGAAGTACCGAGTTGTCCAAACCAATCATTTCACAAATGATATATTTCTTATATACCAGATGACAATTTCAACCCTCTTTCTGAAATTATTATATTTTGAACATTACAATTTCATGCACCAAAAATTCAAGAAAGAGCTAACGTGCATTCGAAAGCTTTCCCGTGCTTGTTGATATTCTGAAAAATAGTATTTCGACTTGAAATTCCTGCAAGATAATCTGAGAGCTATTGATTTCACTTTATTCATATTTTTATTCAAATCTTGAAAATTATTGTGTTTAATCATAAACTGGACAAACATATATATTCGTGTAGAGGACATCGGTAGAATCATGTTTGCCTTATACAATATATCCAGTTTTCGAAGCATAAACGAGATATAGGGTGTCAAACGTCATTTTTGAGCAAGATTCTTATGAGAGTGGTCAGTTATGTATAACACTTAAAGTGACGGTTTTTTGTCAAATCTCAGTATTTTTGGGTCCTCTATTCAGAAAAGTGGACGAACTCCGAAAAAAGAATTACCGAATGGCGGGAAACGTACAATGTTCCTAATTTTTTTTCGTTTGTCGAATTGAATTTTATTTTCTGAATGAACACAATTTTCTGATAATTTCTGTGAAAAATTTTTGTCTACAGCGATGAAAAAAATTCACTCGAAATGGATGAAATTTTGTACAATTGTACTTCTTTAATTGTCAATCTCGAATATGAAAACAGAATTGTAAAATATAGCGTATATAGCGTACCATGCAAGGATTGTGAAAACAAATATAGGACAAACTTCCCAAAGACTAAAAGATAGACTCAACGCACATAAATACACGAAGAACGCCTCCACAGCTCTTAACAAACATAAAACCACAAGCAAACATGAGCTCAATTATTATCAATATGTTCTCCATCAAATCCAATTGAATTATGGAACAAATATAAACATTATATGGCAGAAGATATTTTAAATCGTATGCGTCTTCATGCAAGAAATCCTGATTTGTTGATAACCTTGGAAATGTACAACGAAGCTTTGATAATAAATGAAGATATGTGTCTAACCATTGAAAATGAAGCATTAGAACAATTGGGTATAACCGCACCAAATCGTGAGATACATGATTTGTTTAATCGTGAATTGCAACGTGAGCAGGAGTTCAATTCTAATGATTTACATTTGTACAATCGAATATAACCAAACTGAATATTCAACAAAAACATGTATATGACACAATCACTCAAGCCGTTTCCAATAATGCAGGTGAATTATATTTCTTAGTTGCACCTGGTGGTACAGGCAAAACTTTCCATTTGTATCATTGAATTTAGCGACTATTCGATCGGAAAAGAAAATTGCATTGGGACTTGCATCTTCGGGAATTGCTGCTACATTATTAGAAGGTGGTCGGACCGCACACTCTGCATTGAAATTGCCATTGAATGTACAGGTGATTGAAGCTCCAACTTGCAATATGTCAAGAAATTCTGCTATGGCAAAAGTTCTGCGATTAACGTCAATTTTATGGGATGAGTGCACAATGGCGAATAAAAAATTACTAGAAGCATTTAATCGAACAATGCAAGATTTACGGTGTAATCAACAGCTTTTTGGTGGTGCTCTGATATTGCTGTCAGGGGACTTTCGTCAAACATTGCCTGTCATTCCTCGATCAACTCCTGCTGATGAAATATGTGCCTGTTTGAAGTCATCAGTTCTTTGGAGATATTATGTACGAAAATTGACACTGAATATTAATATGCGTATTCACCTAAATAATGATGCAACTGCCCATGAGTTTTCAAAACAATTGTTAGAAATTGGGGATGGCAAAATACAAATCGACAGTACCAACGGATTGATCACTTTACCGAACAATTTTTGTACGATTACGCAATCTATAGATGAGTTGATGGAATGTGTTTTTCCGAATATTTTTCAGAATTACAGAAATCATGATTGGTTGAGAGAACGCGCCATTTTAGCACCGAAGAACATTCATATCAATGCGATTAATTTCCAAATTCAAGCGAAACTGCCAAGTGAAGTCACGACATATAAATCAATTGATACTGTTATGAATCAAGATGAGGCAATGAATTATCCAATTGAATTTTTGAATTCATTGGAACCGTCTGGTATACCACCGCATTGCTTGAACCTGAAAGTTAGTTCTTTGATTATATTGTTGCGAAACCTTAATCCACAAAAACTGTGTAATGGAACCAGATTGGCAGTAAAAAAGTTATTGCCAAATTTGATTGAAGCTACCATCTTAACTGGCAAATCAAAAGGAGAAGTGTGTTTGATACCGCGTATCCCTATTATTCCAACGCATATGCCATTTGAATTCAAACGGTTACAATATCCTGTGCGATTATCATTTGCGATGTCCACAAACAAGGCCCAAGGGCAAACACTTCGCGTTTGTGGTGTGAATTTGGAGGAATCATGTTTTTCACATGGCCAACTTTATGTTGCCTGTTCCAGAGTCGGTACCTACGACAGTACCCAATTCTTTTTAATTTTTTAGTTTTTACTCTTTGCAGTCTTCATCATTTAGAAGGCATTGGCAATCGGGAAATAACATTTAATAGTATATCTTTGTGTTTATTGCTGATAAATATAATATAAACATTCACATTATGTTTTTGTAGTGGCTTTTGATGAGCAGTTCCATTCATTCGAAATTAAAGAAAGTGATATTTTTTTGTTTTATTTCGAAGTTTATTACTTTGCCTTATACGTAGCGAAGCACGTACCGGGCAGCTAGTATTATTATAAAAAAACAAGATGAACAAATTTAAATTTACAGTTTCAATTACAATCTCTCAAATAACACAAACTTATGACTACTTATCTTAAATAAAAAGTTCAGATAGCGATTCCACTTCCAATGCACTATGTTGCCTTCTATAGTGCCAGATGTTCTTGGTAACGGAATATGCCCCAAGGAATACGGTTCAAGCCAAGGAATGCGGTGCAAGCCAAGGAATGTGGCCCAAGCCAAATTCCTTGAGATTCCTATTGAGATTTTCCACTGCTGAAATAAAAGGAATTACAACTTACCGAGAATAATTATTATTTATCTTACAAACTGAAACTCAGAAATCTCAGACAAAACATCCGATGAATTCAGATGAAAATTCTTCAAGATAACACGACATATACGATGGATGCTTTCTCCTTCAGAGGAAAGCCAGAAAAGGAAGTCAAATAAATTTTCATACGTTACGTAGACACGAGAACCATCGAATAAAAAATAAATAGCATAGGCGTGCAAACGTTGCACATTATATGCGAATATTTGTCGCTGGCCCATAATCATTCCCTGAAATTTTGATGAAGAACCAAGCAGGCGTTCAAGAGTTATGCCAATTGAAAATTTCTGTAGGAATACATAAAACATCCTGTATATCTTAAACGATTATTGTCAGGACATATTTCTAACACTGATTCAGACTCACCAAAATATTCTGCATCTGCCCTGAAAGCCTGTACATTCATTCGTGAAACACCCTGTATATGAAATAAATGTGATTGTTGATAATAACAATGTTTTCAATTCTATTCCTCACTTCAAATAAATTAGGCTTAGTATAACTTCACTTCGACAAATGTTTCTATAGTCTGTCAGAATTTCTTCATTAGATTACTTGTATCTTATTTCTTTCTTTGTATGAGTTTCTCCACAATGTACTGACATTATATGAAAATAAGGTAATAATATCGGCTTAAGCCTATTAGCGTAGAAAGTGTGTGATTTTTCACACCCCCTAGCGATCGGCTGTTACACACCCTACTAAGGGGAACATTCACTCATCCCGGATAGCAAGTATCAGGGGGATTGAGCTCTGAGGTCTTCGGTGTTCTTCTCCTTCTGGGCCCTGGGTTGTTCGTCCTTCGTTGCTTAGTCCTGGATTTCTCGGTTGATGTCCTGGTAGTCGGTCTTGCAATATTTCTCTTCATGGGGGGGTGAGTCAGGCGATAAATAGACTTAAGTGGCTCAGGATCGAGAATATCTTCAGGTTGCAGATGGCTATCGCGGTACATTACATATTACAGACATCCATTCCTCCATATTTACGAGGAAAACTAATTTTCAGAAGGGATGTTCATGAGTTCGCGATCAGGCATGGACAGAGGCTTATGTTGCCTAGTTTTCGTTCAGCCACGTTTCAGCGCTCTTTTACGTTCAACGCTGTGAAGCTCTACAATGAGCATGTTCATATGTATGAGATGACCTCCTTGAGTTCGCTGAGGTCGGCATTGAGGGGACGGTTGTTGACAGAACTAAGCTGTTAAAGATGATTTTTTATGTATTTCATTAAAAAATTTAATTGTTTTTTTTTGTGTATTTGGAAGGGTTAAGTTGAGTAGCTTATGCTAGACTTCGCCCTTATTCTGTGAAAGAATATATTTTTTTAACATTCAAATGAAGGCACTATTATTATTATTATCGACTTGAGCCTATAAGCGTTAAAAGGGTGTGATTTTTCACACCCCTAGCGATCGGCTATCACACTCCCTACTAACGGAACATTCACTCATCCCGGATAGCAAGTATCAGGGGGGTTGAGCTCTGAGGTCTTCGGTGTTCTTCTTCTCCTGGGCCCTGGGTTGTTCGTCCTTCGTTGCTTAGTCCTGGATTTCTCGGTTGATTCCCTGCTAGTCGGTCTTGCGATATTTCTCTTCATGGTTGTTCCTGGTGTCCATCGTGGCCTACAAACTTCCTCACCGTTCTAGCAGAACCGGGAAGTACTGCCTTTTGCATTACTTTGTACAGGTTTTCATCCAAACCTAGCACCTTGAGATTGGACTTGAGGCTCTTATGAATAATTCCTGTGAGAATGGGAATGGCTCTGGTACTGAACATTCCCCACTGCCTTTTGATCTGAAGTTCAAGCTCTCTATATTTCGATATTTTTTCAGCGTATTTCTGACGTAGATTATCGTTATTCGGGATGGCTACGTCTAAAACTATTGCTCTCTTCTCTTTTTTCTTCACTAGAGTTATGTCGGGACTGTTATTAGCAACTGTCAAATTTGTAAGTACTGTGCAATCCCAGTATAGCCTGTAATGGTGGTTTTCCAGTATTACTTCAGGCTGATACTTATAATATGGAACTGTTGCGAATTGCAGCATCTTCAGTTGGTTGGCGAGCTCCTGATATAGTATTTTACAAACTGAATCATGTGTACTGTTATATTCATTTCCAGCAAACATTTGGCAGCCTCCTGTAATATGTTGGATTATTTTTGATGTTTGGCATCCGTAGCGGCATTTATCGTAGGTGAGGTTCTATCCTTCATGATATATTTCTGATAGTTTTTGGTTTGCACTACTTGATCTTGAAAGGCAAGGAGGAAATCTTTTGTTTCAGGAAACAATCTTCCAGAAGTCAGCCAGTAGTTCGACGCAGTAATGTCGACATGTTCCTGGGTGACCTCGTTCAGGTGTCTTCCATGTAGCGGCTTTTCTCTCCATCTTTCAATTTTATCACTGTTCGTCCGTGTGGTGTTTTCATGAGGGTGCTCGCTAAACAGTAGAGTGTTGAACCATCTGCTTCGATCAGTATCTTATGTAAGTCCGATGTGTTTGACTTGTCTACAAAGTAATTTCTTAAGTTGCTTATCTGTTCAGCAGCCATTTTCTTTATGTCCACGAAGCCTTGCCCGCCTTGAGTTCTTGGAATCGTTGTTCTTTCAACACAGCATTTAGGATAAAGCTTGTTGGCCTTCGTACAGTGTTCTCATTTTCCGTTGGAGATAATCGAGATCTGTGTTACTCCACTTTACGATTCCGAAAGAGTAG
Source organism: Propylea japonica (assembly GCA_013421045.1). Classification (NCBI taxonomy): domain Eukaryota; kingdom Metazoa; phylum Arthropoda; class Insecta; order Coleoptera; family Coccinellidae; genus Propylea; species Propylea japonica. The sequence continues at coordinate 4,566,428 of CM024246.1, read as the reverse complement.
GTGAGAACTGAGCAAGCGTAGGTGTTAACAGCTTTTATGAGATTTCTGCTGTTCAGTTTCGTTTTCAGAACGCTCCCCATTCTTCTGGTAAACTCTGCTGTTAGTTCGTCCTTCATCACTCGTTGGTCTCTCCTTTGACATTGTTTCATACCTAGGTATTTGTATAGATTACCTGCCAGCATTGCCTTAATTTCTTCTCCGTTAGATAAGGTGAGAGGTGTCTGTTGGATTTTCCCCCCTGCTATATTTAGGATACGACATTTGTCCAATCCAAAGTTCATGCTTACGTCTTTGGAAAACTTCTCCACAATTCGTAGTAGGCACTCTAGTTGGCCTCTGTTTGCTGCAAACAGTTTCAAGTCATCGACCAATGAAAGATGGTAAATCAACATCAGGAAACAGGGATCTTGGCTTCAGGACTACTAATAGGGTGAATAATACACTCCGTTTAAATTGTCGACGTTTCGATACCATTTGGGATCTTCTTCAGGACTGTAAAATTATTTATTAAGAATTTTTGGACAAATGTACAATCTGGTTACAATAATACAAGAAACAATACACAAAATCCTTAAAAAACTAAAAGGTCTTATAGACTCGTACTTTACTTGTATATAATTATATTTTTCCACTCTTGGATCACGTTTTTAGAAAGACAACTATTTATTTGGAAGCAGGTTCATTTGTTGGAAGACTGAATAATAATGATTACAATAGTTCAGTTTTAAAATTAGGAAAGCTCGCTAGAGCCGATGTGCTGACTTAGAAGATATGCTCTCGCCTAGATACTTTCAGAAAATGGTACGAGTGCATTCACATCATAAAAAGGAATGCTTAAGCCTATTTAACATAATACCTCCCTTCTTTTAAGAAATAACTTCAGTACTACAGGCTGAATTATTTTTGTGGGACTTTACAATATTTGAAAATTTTTCAATGAAAATCTTGTACAAATTATATGTTATGAAAACGATAATTATTAAATTAAAAATAAAATATATCGAAGATATGGTTAGGATGAATTTTCCATTTAAAAATGGTATCCTGAAAAGTATAATTATCAAATAACAGATTTTGTAGTGTTAAATTTTCAATGGTTTCAGTCTTAATATTAACAAGCGTCATTATATGAAAAAATGTTGATGTTACATCATTAGAGAAATACTTAAAATTATTTGTAAGATCACATGCTGTTTCTATCAGGTAGATACCTGTCAGTTTATGGTATTCTGTATGCTCGTTGCATAGTTCACCGATCTGCGCACTGCCGATCGAAATAAACTTTTTCAGTGATATTTTCAAAAGATCGTCACTGCACTGCACTTGTTGTCTTTTGCAATTCTCGCTTTTATGCGAAATGAGTTTTTCCATGCAATGGGGCACTGGTTGTAGTAGATTTTGGGGGCAGATCCACCAGTCTTCTACTTTTGGGCATTCTTGATCGATGGACCATAAAATCTTTTCTTCCCTGGCTAATAAGTATTTTAGCTGCTTTTGGAGGGTTACATTTCTGTATGGGACATAGTGAAGGTAATAGATGTCCAATGGGTTGGGAGAGGTTAAAGGAACTTCGATGGTAAAGATCACAGTTTCGTTTCTGAATTTTACTGAAGTGAAACAAATGGAGTAAAAATCTTTCAAATAATAAAGATGTCTCATTAGGTCAGTTGAATTTATGAAATAAATCTTGTGGTAAAATACTTTCATGAAGTAGATGAAGTCTTGCAAAACTGACTGCTGTATTTATTTCAGTTAGAATTCTATTAATTGTTAATTGTTCGAATTGGACAAGAATGAGTCGGTTGATATCATTCTGAACTAATCGATAATGTTTATAGTTTTAAATAATTCGATTTGTAACATCATGATATTTAGATGTCATAGATCTTTTGATACTTATAAATTGATTTTGTTCCGTTTTCACTGACTGGATTTTTTTTTCGAAAGATTGAAAATAATTCAAGTATAATTACCGTCATCACTGTCGAGTGTGCTAAATAATACCTTTGTTATGTGTCCACCTTAATTGACTCTTTATTGAGGCAACGTAATTTGTAACCATCGTATTATTTGAAAATATTTGATGCATAAGAACAAAATGATCATTTATTATTTTACTGATTGCAGTCATTATAATTCATCATTATAATTATAATGATACATCAATAATGTTTAGTTTCACTTATGTTGGTTTTTCCTACGAAAAAGGGAAGAACGTTATGTTTTTTTTCTTGATATTTGAGCGATTCAGATTTAGGGAATAAAAATAGGGTGAAAATTCAAAAATAGGATTTTCATTTTGTGTTTCCGAAAAAGAGAAAAATTGTCGATTATTATTTTCTCAGTTCAATTTTATTTTTGTGGTAAATTCTCTGGGAATCCGGTTTTCCTATCAGAACATTATATAAAATTTTTATAATAGTTTTTTTGAATTTGGGGTCTAATTTCGCTTTTTTTGGTATGGCTTATTTAGCCATACCATAAAAAGAAACAGTTAGATGAAACGAAACCAGCTTATTTAGCTGGTTTCGTTTCATCTAACTGTTTCTCTTGATCTCTGTAGAAGTTCTTTTTCAATCGTTGAATTTCTACTTCGTTAAGAGTTCGACTCGCGTAAGTGATAGGAAGATCATTAGGGGGTGTCCCTTGAGATGCGTCTGTCGTAAGAACAAATGGTCGATTGAAATCTGGATGTTGGAGAATTGGATAATTTATGAGAATATTTCTACTTGCCTGAAATGCATCAATGTATTCTTGATCATGAATATTCAATTTTATATCTTTTTTCAAGTACTTAGTCATAGTATCCTATCATTCTAAGGTAGGGTTTGATTTCTTTAATTGATTTGGGTAAGGGAAAATTTTTAACTACTTCAATTTCTTCAGGATTTGGTTCTATTCCTTTTTCAAATATTTTATGTCCTAAAAATACAATTTCGGTCTGAAAAAAATATGATTTATCTAATTGAATTTTGAGGTTTTCTCTTTCTAAAAGTTGTAGAACTGTTTGAATATCTGCCAAATGTTTTTCTGGTGTTTCCGAAAATATGAGAACATCATCCATGTATTCTATACAAATTTTATTGATGATTGGTTTTAAGACTCGATTCATGAAACGTTGGAATGTTGATGATGCGTTCTTAATGCAAAGGGCATTCTCAAAAGTTGATAATGTCCTTCGTCTTAGCAAATGCAGTTTTTTATTGACTCTTCGTCTAATTCTATCTGATGGAAACCACTTGCTAAATCGAGAGCGCCAAAATACTTCGCATTTTTCAGTTGGTTTAAAGGTTCATCTATGTTCATAATAGGAAATTTATCGTCGATTGTTTTTTCGTTGAGTTTTCTATAATCGATGGCTATTCGCCTGATTGGTCGGTTTTTTTAGGAACAATTACATAGGAAATGACCAAGGGGAAATACTCGGTCTTATGATCTTTTTATCCAATAAATCTTCAATCTATTTTTTCACTTCGTTTTTATGTACCTCTGGGTATCGATATCGTCTTACTTAAACTGGATTTTCATCGATCGTTCTTATATTATGTTTGATTTTATTCGTGGCATTCAAAGGTTGATTTGTTAAGTGGAAAGCTTGTCTATGGCTTTGTATAATTTTTGTCAGTTGGCTTCGAAAATTATTATCCATCAAATGGTCTAATTTAATAAGAAGAGGCTCATTATATCTTGTATTATGTAAAAAAAATTTTTGGGTTTTAATGTTATTGCCTAACTCGTGATTTTGCCAATGGAATTTTAATTTCAAGTCTTTTAAAAGATTAGCTCCTATAACGCCATCATATTGTGTGTGGAATTTATAAATTACAAAAGGATATTATGATTTTCCTAGTCCAAATGAATCTAGTGGAAAAGCAACTTTATATTTACTATGATCTTTACCGACTGCAGTTTTGAAATAAGTGTTCTTCGTAAATTTTTTCTGGAAAAAGGGTATATGCTACGGCAGGGTCAATAATACTCATCGAACTACCACTATCTATTCATAACTTGCATTGTGGATTCTCAAAATTAATAAAAAAACGATGCTAGATGTTTCCTAGTGAAATTTAGGTCGTTTGATTTTGAAAGGCTAATGTTTGAAAATTTTCGTCTTCTAATTCGACAGTTTCGTGTTCGTGTTCCGATACTATTTCATCTGAATACTACAAATCTTGTTCTTGTTCTAATTCGAGGTAGTCAATATTTTCTTTATTAGTTAATTCTTCCGACAAATATTCAGAAGGACCGGTTTTTCGGAAAAATTATCGATTATTTGGAGGTTCTGTTCTCACCTGACTACTAGCCGGTCTTTCAACTTTTTTTTAATTTCTTGTTCTTATTGACATTGTTTCCGGTTTAGGAAGGTTTAATTTGTGATTAGGGCGTGGTTTGAACACGTCTCGAGGTTTTCCAAAAACTTGACTACCAGTTGCAAATTTTGTTTCGGGTACTTCATTGAATTTTAGTTCAATTGGCTGAGATGGAAATTCCCTACAGGTTGTTGCAGTTTGATTGTAATGCATTCTACTAGTGTTAAAGTTTGGAAATGAATTTTGGGTAGAGGGTGGTTTTCTAATTGATTGTAGATAAAAATGTTGCCGTTTAATTTCTCGATTTTCTAATAGTTTACATGTTTCGTCAAATGGTTTGGGTTGTAGATCGAGTAAACTCCTAGAATTTTCGTCTACGTTATTATAAAATACTGTATTCCCTACTTCATCTGATAGATTTATAAAAACACTAATTTCTGGAGGTGTTAGTCCTAAAAGTTGTATTTGATAATCGTATTGTAATTTAGTATTTCTAACTCGATCAATAAATTCTGACAGTGTTTCTTTAGATTTCTTTTTCATGTATTGATATTCGCTTTGTAGGACATCGAAATTTATTTTGAAACCGAACTTACTATTTAACAATTGTTTCAGTTCTGGCCATGTATTACAGCATGGTCCTGAATATACTATGGTTTTTACCTGGTCAATCAATTTGGATTCAATTTTAGCAGAACAATATCTATTTATCAACTCCCAAACTGGCTTATAAAATTTTCGGATTCTACTAAGAAAGTTTGCAATTCATTTGAATTGCCATTGAATCGAGGAAGCAATTCTCCGAAATATTTGAATGTGCTTAGATCTATGACAACTCTATTATCATTTGATGTTGCCATTTTCGATCTCTTCTTGGTATTATTTACTTTGAGTGAATTAAATTGATCTATCAAATAATCAATGATGAAAAAAATTTTTTATGAAAATTTACTTCAAATGCGTATTTTTTTTTAAATATTAATTACGTTTCTTACGTATCCTCAACTATTTGTGAGGGAGAAAAAAAAAAGAGAAATAAAATGTGGTCTTCTATCTTTTGGTCCAGGGATGGGAAAAACTGGGATTATTAAAAACAGCCTCACCTTCTTAACTTCCGTCTTCAACCTCGTGCTTGGGGTACTCCAAAGGGTAATCCTTGAGAGGTGCAGCTCAGATCAAGTCTTAGTCGGTTCTCCTTACTCTTCCTTCGGGGATTCAGCAACTATTCGTGGCTCATCTGGTCTACAAGGTTCGAGCTTCTTAACGTGGTCGGAAATTCGCTTGGATTTTTCGTTGCACTTGTAGAAAACTCATGTTTTTTAGATGTTGTTCGAAGAATGAAAATTCACGTATAATTAACTATTACACTAACAACATCCCATCCTCGTCGCCAATTATATTTTTCCACTCTTGGACTACGTGTTTAAAAAGACAACTATTTATTTGGAAGCAGGTTTATTTGTTGGCAGACTGAATAATAATGATTGCAATAGTTCAGTTTGAAAAAAAGAAAAGCTCGCTTGAGCCGATGTGCTGACTCAGAAGATATGCTCTCGCCTAGATACTTCCAGGAAATGGTGAGAGTGCATTCACATCATAAAAAGGAATGCTTAAGCCTATTTTACATAATAATATACAATCAACAATAGTCAAACACAAGAAATGACTAGGATTCAGGTGGAATTTGGTTTTTTTTTCATTTTATATCATATTATCATCAATATTTTATTCAGTTTTTTTCATTCCTATTTCATTTATGAAATGAATCATACTTTTCCCTCCAGTGTATAAATAGAATGATTTGTACATTTTGCTGGTTCAGATAATTCATGTGAAATAATTTACCATATTATATTCCCTAATTTTGAGAAAAAAACAATAATAAAATAGATACTCAATACCAATATACCAATACTCTTGGTGGTAAGAACAAGGTATAATCGATTCTTTCATCAATTTAGGTACTCAGGAAAAGGTCTTCATTCGATATTAGTAGTTGTTTCAGTTTTCTGGAGAAAAGTTTGAAATTCCTCAAGTTCTTCACCTCCTCAGTGATACAGTTTTATATTTTCGGACCAGTAGTGCATATAAACCTTTGAAACAATGTTGTATTGACCTGTGGTGTCTGCAAATGTTGTCTTTGTCTTGTGTAGTAATTATGTGAATTTTTAATTGTTGTCATCTTATTTTGGTACATAAATTCGAGACATTGAGTATATACAACTGCCGCAAGTCCATCATCCAACTGTTCGAAAACAGCTCACTTGTTGGAAATCTCTTTGGTTTTGAAGTTATCACTTTCCAAATTCATTTTTTAAAATCAAGGTTTTTATTTTATTTTCGTAATCACCGCCCCAAAAAACTATCCCGTATGAAATGATAGGTTCGATTAGAGCTTTGTACGCTTTTTTAAGTATTTCTATAGGTAAGAATTTTCCCAGTTCGTGAAAGGTGTACACACATTTTCTCAATCGATTAGTTAAGTACTGTGAATGATTGACCCATTCTTATGTGTTATTTATGATTAAGCCTAGATACCTTATATTATCAGTCTTACCTATCTCCCGTTTGCAACAACATTCGTTGATCCTGCATTTTGTATGATAAGTGATGGTAGAAAAAGTGGGCTGAGATACTGTGGAGTTAGAGAATGTGGCGAATTTAGTTTTTTGGAAATTTAAGCCCAACAGGTTCATATCCAGTCAGCATTTGGTTTTATATAGGCCTATCTCTGATGTAGATTTTACATGTTCCCAGGTGTCTTCGGCGAAAAGTAGAAATGTATCATCGGCGTACGAGATTATATCTCCATTTACATTAATTTTTAACAGGTCATCCATATAAATGAGAAATAGTTGTGGACCCAGAATTGTCCCCTGTGGTATACCGAATTTGAGTTGCTGGGGTTTACTGAGATGAGCGTTGATTCTCACGAGCGATATGCGGTTGCTAAGGTAATATTTAAAGAGTTCATATGCTACACCTCGTATACCACAAGCCTCTAGTTTTTTTTTAAAAGTAATTCATGATAAATACTGTCGAATGCCTTAGCTGGGTCTATGAATATGCCAATTACCTTTTTATTTGCGTTCAGGTGTTCATGAATTTATATGTGAATTGAAAAAAGGCATCTTTTGTGGAGCGACTTTCTCTGAATCCAAATTGTCGGTCAGACAAAATATTATTCCTTGAAAGGTATTTACTCAATCTTATAGCAATACACTTTTCAAAAATTTTCGCTATGATTGAAGTTACATATAATGATCTTAAGTTCTTGGGATCATTTTTATTTTCTTCTTTATAGATCGGAGTAATGATTGCGCTTTTTAGGGCATTTGGAAACTGTCCTGTTGTGAATGATAAATTTATTAGATGAGTTAGAACCGCTATGATGTTAGGTGCTATTGCCTTCACTGTTTGTACATATCATGTCAGCTCCAGTTGATGATCTGTTTTTCAATCGCCTAATGGTGTCCAAGACTTCAAGGGAAGTAGCAGGACTCAAAAACATTGTGAAACGTAGACTTTGGGGAAAGCCGGTCTCAATGCAATGAATAGCTCGCGGCCACACTCAGTGAAGAAGGGAGTGAGTTATATATGATAGAATGTAATGGGCGCCAGGTAGAGTAATGCCTGCCTACTCAAGGTAAATGAACTGCTTACTCCTCTACCAGAGTAACAGTTAACAAAAATCCTTCAAAAATCCAAGTCACAATTATTTATTACCAAAAACAAAAATATATGTGCAGTGGTTGATACAATACGAATAAAGATTCTCCCCCAAGGGGTAGTCAGAAGGAAAACACCAAATACACCAAATCTAAGCACAAAAATAATCTCCCCCAAGGGGTAGTCAGAAGAAAAACTTACTAAAATACACTAAATCAGATAAGAACGAATAATCTGAGTTAACACAATAAACCCACTTAATCAGCTCACATTCAGCTTTACGTTCTGGTTCAGATTGACAATAACTACGCTATACTAAACAATGATTCCTGAAGGGAATACCGATCAATTATCCTATCACAAAATCCTGAAGGGATACACGAGCACCCTGGTTGGTACCCAACGCAACTTATGAAGTGCACCTCATTATAATTGCTCACAACTATATATAAAATTACCCTACAGAACAATATCACAAATTATCAAAATAGAAAAACCAACAATTTACAATATTAAAGCCAGTGCTACACACTGGTTACCTTCACAAACTACTCCAGAACGTAGATAGCTCCAACCAATAACGCCAGGTACGTAGATACATCCAAGATAACAGGCAAGTGGATGCCAATCGATACCTCTAACTGGCAGGTTCGTGAGTACCTCTAACTGACAGGTACATAGATAATTCAGCCAAGAAGACATGCCAGGCACGTGGAATAATTGACAGGTTACCTCCAATACCGTGGAATAACTGACAGGTTACCCCCAATAACGCCAGGTACGTGGAAAACTGTTCTCAACACCTGTCACGTGGAACTCAGAAACACCCGATACGTGGAACCACCCCAGTACGTGGACCCTAACAAAATACTATAAGAAACGGTTCATAAGCTATAAAGGATATCTTAGTTACCTCTGTTGTTCCAGGGAGATAGGTTCAACCTCCAATTCAGTCGAGAATTTGTTACAAATAATTCCAACAATATTCGCTACACAACAACCTAATAAAAGAAGATGGTAAGACAACTGGTTCAAGATAGAAAATGTATGCATACCTAGGAGGTGCAAGATAGATTCTGTACGAACCCCATGTGGAAAAGTCTGTATTTCCCAAAATATTCCAAAATACTTCTCAGGGAACAATGACGCTCGAAGATATAATCCCTCACAACGAGGATGAATCTAGATTCATAATTCTCCTCGAAAATGTCTGAACCTTCCACACGACCTCCGCACAAGGAACCCCGTATCACAAAATGTCCGCCCTGACAGTCGCACAGAAATTTCCGGATACTCAAAGTTCACAGAGCCTATCAGTTGTCACAGCGAAGAAAAAAAAAACACATCAAAACCAAAATAATATAAAGGACTCATCACGGTACTGATAATCTACGCAATTTATACCAGAGGAGGGTCTCTATAAATCCATTTCTATAATTCTTCCACGATTTTCCGAAGTACTTTACTGAGGCCAAATAATTCGAATCCATTGCTTTTGAACTAACCAAAAATGACAACACCACTAACCTCACAATTTAAATAATTAACAAACCGTTTTCTGATGGAAAACAATTCAAAAAGGTAGGTAAACGAAGTGAATAAGCACAACAATGAGGAAACTTTGAAAATGAACCATCCCAATAAGTTCACTAACTAACAATTTTCGGAAAAAGATGGCAAAACTACATTTTATGACAAATTCAAAATAATAACGTTACAATTGATTTAAGCAAGAAGTTATTGTCCTCGTTATTGTCTGAACGATAGTCTGTGAAATCACAGTTTTTGTCGTTTTTTATAACCTCTGCCATTTTTTCTCCAACTGTAGCGAAGTATGAGTTAAATATATTGGCTACTTCGATTGGTTCTGATATTTCATGCTCTGGTCGTTTAAGAGTTCAAAGTTATTCGTTCCCAGAATTTTTTATTAGTTTCCAAATAGCTTCTGTATAATTTTTTGCATATTGCAATTTATTCCTGTAATAATGCTCTTTATTTTTTTTCAGTAATTTTGTGAGAAATTTCGATATTTTTATATTCATTCCATTGATCAAGTCTCTTATCTCTAACGAACTTTTTTTTCAGATTATCCCTTTTTTATGGAGTTTAGTAAGCCTTGTTTTATCCAGGGTTCCAGAGTTCCACATAGTTTATGGTTTCTATTTGTTTGTAATCAACTTTATTTCTTTTTTCTCTTCGTGGATGTTTTTCCCCTATATTTATTATGATTTTATAATGATCTGTAATTGCACTTTCAAAAATAATGGGAGTTATATTCATTTTTAGGCGGTAAATTTTCTTGATTAATGCATGAACTATGCAGCTTACTGTTTCAGAGTTCACCCTGGTGTTTGATGTGATGTATTGTTCAAAACCATTGGAGCTTAGGACATAAAGGTACAAGTTTGTATTAATATCTGATTACTTGGTATCAATATTTATGTCACCAATCAGCATATTGAAGTTCGAAGCTCCATGATGTTTCATGAACTCATCAAGCTCACTTTTGAACTCAACCACATCTGTTGATGGTGGTCTATAAACCGAGCGAATATTTAGCTCCAATTGATTCAGTTTTAACTTAATCATAGTAACAGAAATATTTTCGATTGGTGTGGGTTCTATATAGTAATACAATTTATTATTGATAAAAACAACTCCGTCATTTTGGTTTAAACAAGAATTATTGTAATAAGCCGTGTAACTCGGTATCTTGAAACAATCCAAGTTCTGAACATTCCATGTCTCTGTTAAAATAATCACATCATTTTGAAAATCAAGACATTCTAAATAAACAAGAAATTCATCAAAATTCTTTCGTTTACTTCTTATATTCTGATGCAAAATATTTAATCCAGTTTTCAGTGTTTCTAATCTTTCTTCTTTCAATTCTCTGCAGTTTCCAACAATGTATTCATTTACCCTATTATAATTATCTAATTCCTCTACGTATTCTAACATTATACAATGATCAAATTAAAATTATTTTCCTAATATCCTTGTATGCGTTTTAAAAAACAAAAAAAGATAATTAAATTAATTTCTCGTTTCAATCTTAATATCAGCGTTCTTTTTACGAGCCCACATTCCGAAATTCATTCGAAATAATATAACAATATGTAGGTACATACATTTTTAACCAGATAAGGTGTCCATTGTTTTGATTTCAGTTTTTGTTCCGTTTATAATTCCATATATTCTCCCATTTAGGCTCCATACATTTTTGAAACCATATATTTCTGAAGCTTTCTTCATTATTTCAATTCTGGTTTTTGTCACGTCTTCTTTGATGTGAATTCTGATGCCTTTTAGTTTTCTCCGGTTTTTTATTATTTCAACTTTTTCTTCACAATTAGACAATTTCACGAAGATGGGTCTTGGTTTTCCGTCAGGTTTGAAATGTCCTATTCGATAGCATTCAGTTGGAGACTTATGCTGGATAGACAATTTCAACATAATATTATTGAAGTTTTCCAATGGGCTAATTCCATGAACTTCTTTGACGCCATATATGCTCAAATTTTGCCTTCTGTAGTGCTGTTTCAGAGTGTCAATTTTTTCCTCCAACTTTTTTATCTCTTTTGAAGTTCTCCTTTTTCTTTCAGTTTGCTTCTAGTTTTAGTTGGAAAGCGGTGCTCACTTTTTCTATAACTTTTTGTAAAAAATCTTCATTCTCCAGAATATCATTAAGGGCTGCTTTAACCCCCAACTTAATTTCATTCATTTGTTCTCTAGTTAGAGGCATATTTCGCAAATCACTCACCAATTTAGTCATATGTATCACGATGTGGTTAAAGATGTTGAATTTCATTAGACCTATGCTGAGGTATTCTTTTTCGTCAATTATCTTATTTGTAATAGTTAGTTTTTGTCACGAAACGTCTGCGGTTGTTCTCTCTCTGCTTGGCTAATATGTTACTGGACGGTGGTGTTTTGTATTCGAGTATAAATATGGATTTTCAAAAATATTCTGATAATATTATTACTGACACGAATCCATTATATTTATTTGGTTTCTCGTAATAGATTGTTGTGAATTATACTTAATTTTTGAGTATCTGTTCTAATATTCATTGTGTCATGTATGGAAATGTGTATCAAGTCACTGATACATCTTTTATAATAATTGCTTTCTTTATCCAAAATTTTCACTTCATCAAAGTCCAAATTGTGATTTTCTTGGAAGTGGTGTATAGCTAAAGCGATTTTCTCATTCTTGTCTCTATTCTTTTTCTGGCAATCGTATTAATGTTGACGTATACGATTTTTTTAGGTATTGTTTGGTCATGCCCACATACGATAGGATGCAATCTTTACAAGGAATTTGGTACACCAAATTTGATGTCATTAATTTCGGAATAGGGTCTTTCAATTTTGTGTATATATTCTCTAGTTTTGTGAGGGGATAGAAAGCAAGCTTGATGTAGCTTGCTTGATTTTTCATCAAACTTTCAAACTTTTTCCGATAAACCTTCAATGTATGGAAATTTATAATAAATGATTTCATGCTTTTCGTCCTTTCTGTATTAATCCTGGTGTTCTCAATAAATTTGTTTTTTTAGGAATGCATAATTTTATTTATTAGCTTTCTGGAGTAACTGATCTTTCTTAGAATATTTTTTATTTCCATCTCATTAACTGGCCAAAATTCTTCTTTACTGTTGAGACTGTAACATCTAAGAAATAGGTTTTTCATGGTATTATTTTTGTGGATTTGTGAGTGGTGTGGAAAGTAATTGAGGACTCGGTTTGACGCAGTTACTTTGGTATGCCAATTGGTCAAGATTGTTCCATCGTTTTTTCTGATAAGCTGCACATCTAAAAAATGCTATTGAATTGTCTACTTTCTTTTCTAAAGTGAATTGAATGCGTTGATGAAAAGCATTGAATGTCTCGAGAAATTCATCAATTTTGTCATTTGGAACAGCTATGAATGTGTCATTTACTTATAACTTCAACACTGGTATCATAAATGAAAGTTTTTTAATGCATTTAGAAATAAGGTAGTTCATCACTATGTTTGCTAGAGTAGGACTCGCTGCTACTCTATGGAGTAATATATATTTGTTTTAACGGAAAACTAAGTTTATTATTATTAATTACGCTTGCCGTTCATCTTCTGCTACAGCAATTATTAGAAGGGCTTCTTCTTCATCGGATAAGAAATCCATTTTTTTCGACCAGAAAACTCATATAAATCTTCACGTTACCGCGTACTTTACCGCTTTAGTGTGAATAGAAAAACTTCCCGCTTCCCGCAGTACACCGCGTCGTTACCGTTCCCGCTCCCGCAGTACCGCGTTGGTGTGGGGGATCCTTTATGGAGAACAACCTCCTACAAGGTCAGTACCTGTGAGAAAAAGCAAACGAAATTATAAAGGTAAACCTCCAAGTAGATATGGATTTGAGAGATCTGGTTTCGACAACGTCAGGCGAAATGAAAATGAAAATGGAGACTCTATAAGGTCCGAAAAGGAAATGGACAAGAACTCCCAAGACAAGTCAGTCACAATTCGGAAAAGCAGCAAAGTTTCAAATAGCAAATCCCAAGAATGTCAGCTATTAAAAATAGAACTCGATAGAGAACGGAAATTGGCAGAAATCGAAAAGAAATTACTGGATAAGGAAACTGAATGAATGGCACAACTGAAATATAGAAACTCTAGGGATCTCTCATACGACGAAGAAATAAAATCTGTGACAAGCAAGTGTTCTTTTGTAGAAAAATGGGTCAATACGTACGAACCTAATCCAGAATACAAAGAGGTAGTTCATTCTCAAAAACCATTATGCTCTAGTAATCCTGATAATATGACGGAAGAGCTGACGATAAAACAATTTATGGCTCGACAATCTTTCAGCAAAGAACTTCCAATATTTTCCGAAGAACCAGGGGAGTGGATGAAGTTCATTCATCAATTCAGGGAAACTACTAAGATTTGCGGATTTTCAACAGCAGAAAACATGGTACGGTTACAAAAAAGCCTTAATGGTAAGGCTAAAGAATGTGTTAATGCTCTACTAACGTTCACCCAAGAAGTAGATAGAATAATTGAGAGCCTGGAGATGAGATATGGTAGACCAGAGGTTATAATTCAAGATCTCATTGACTCTGTGAGAAAAATTCCTGATATGAAAGAAGAAAAATTGGACACCGTTTTAAATTTATCAAATAAAATTCAAAATTTAACAGTAACTATCCAAAGCCATAACTGCGAAGAGTATTCCTCAAATCCTCAGTTACTGTGCGATGTCATGAGAAAACTAAGCCCGAACCTGAAATTTGAATGGGATGACGAGTTAACTACAGAGTTGGAACTTAAATGGAAAAAATGGGTACGAAATATCGAAAGACTGACTAATCTGAGTATTCCAAGATGCTACGTTCTGGATTTATTTGAAGCACAGGAAATTCAACTCCACGTTTTTTGTGATGCGAGTGCCCAGGCTTATGCCGCAGTTGCCTACCTTCGAGTAACAAAAAAAGATTCGATAGAAACCTCTTTTATAATGGCAAAATCAAGAGTTTCACCTATCAAGCACATGGTTTCGATCCCTAGACTTGAACTTCAAGCTGCAGTTTTGGGCAGCAGATTAGCAGTGACTATAAAAGAAAACCATAGTTTGAAATTCCACAAATGTTTCTATTGGACAGATTCAAAAACAGTAGCTGGATGGATAAAAGCTAGTCCAACTATTTTCAAGCCATTTGTAGCCCATCGAGTATCCGAAATTGTGGAAAACACCGATGCTAGAGAATGGAATTGGATATCGACAAAAGAAAATGTTGCTGATGATGCCACGAGAGAAAATTATAAAAGTGAATGGAATACTGGTGGCAGATGGTTGGAAGGGCCTTCTTTCCTTAAAAATAAATCTGAAAAATGGCCCTGATATCAGATTTCCGATTTCGATACTTCGGAAAATAAAAAGTGTTTTGTAGGTGCAACCGTTAAGGTGAATATATGCCAAAAATGACCAGATTCTCAAAGTGGTTGAAACTCATTCGTACAACGGCCTGGATGTTGAGATTTTTACAACAAGTCAAGATGAAATCACTCGTAGATGGAGAGCTGACGACGAGCGAACTGGTCATAGCTGAAAAACTATGGATAAGATGTGTTCAGAGTGAAGATTTCTCAGAAGAATTCCAGTCTCTTAAGTCCAGTGGAAAGGTTAAATCACATAGCAAATTGAACAAATTATCTCCAATTTTAGATCACGAAGATATTATACGGGTTCGGAGCAGAATAATATATTCTAACGATTTAACAGACGATGCAAAATTTCCCATCATACTCGAGCCAAAAAATTATTACACAAAATTATTAATTCGCCATTATCACAACCAAGCAGCACATAGTGGACAAGAATTTTTCGCCAACGAACTGCGTCAACGATATTGGATTCTGAATATGAGGTCAGAGGTCAGAAATTCTTGGACAGAATGTCGGTTTTGCAAAAACAGAAGAGCAAAACCTGAAATTCCAGAGATGGCCCCGCTTCAGAATCCCGACTAGGTTCATTCGTTAGACCTTTCACTACAACCGGTATGGACTATTTTGGACCTATGCAAGTTTCAATTGGCCGTGGACATGAAAAGAGATATGGGGTACTCTTCACATGTATGAGCACCCGCGCAGTTCCTCTAGAACTAGCGCATTCTTCAACCAGGGATTCGACGATAATAGCAATCAGAAGATTAATCGGTCGAAGAGAATACCCCAAGAGAATATTTTCAGATAATGGAACAAATCTGCGAGGAGCAGAAAAAGAACTGAAAAATGTAGTAGTGTAGTATGTGTCAGTTCACACAGCCTGTATAATTATCATACGTGAGAAGCATCATCTTAAATATTATTGAAATATCACGTAGAGTAATCTTTGAATGTATAACCATTGCCGACTATGTTTATTTGTTGAGTATAAACACTAACAATTGGATTGTTTAAAAACACACGTATCAATTGTTTAGAGAAGAGTCCGATTACATGTTACTACGGTCATTCAATGGAATTGATTAAACACCTTTAATGAGCCCAAGTGTATTTTTCCACCATCCCTCTACGGTATAGGCGATTGGCCGAACCTACCCTAGTTGGGTACATTACATGGCGATCCTGCCAGTTCTATACTGTAAGAGGTCTTAATGGTTACATCAGTGATGGTATATGGTTCTTCTTCTTCTTCTGACGATACACAGTTCTAGCCAAGATGGGATCATCATCACCAGGATTTGATGTAATGGACAGTACCAAGGAAAAACCGTAAGATTTTTTTCCCTAATGGATACTTGTCAATGGATATTATTGAACTATATGCTGAGTTAAGTGTTATCGCTTCAAAATTCCTTGAGAATGTCAAAAAGGAACCGCGTGAACGTAGGGAACGAGCCGACAGAATAAATAAATTTCTAAATGAATTGGTCAAGTTAGAATACAAATTTGATAAATTAAATAAAAATGTCAAATCCGAACCAAGTTCTCTCGAAACATTAAGCACTTACCAAACCATCATAGAAAATTCACTTTCAGAATCTAAAAAATTGCTTCAGGAAAGATCAAAATTAATCGAAGATAAAGTATACACCGAGAAATCAATCATGAGTGAAAAATTTGATCTGAGAACAGCATCGTCTCTGTTGCCATCAATGAATAATACAGAAGAATCTGTGATGCAACTAATTGATGCCATAGAATTATATAAAGATATGCTCGATGAGCAAGGTAGAAATTCTCTTATTAATTATGTTCTAAAAATTAAATTAACGCCTAATGCTGAATTAAGATTGAAGAAAGAGTATCAGAAAGTTGAAGATTTGATGGTAGATATGAAAAAATTCCTAATAACCAAAAAGTCACCTGCAGCATTATCCACTCAACTCCATAGTTTAAAACAGGAGAGTAAAACAATAGAAGATTTTGCTAAACTTATTGAACAGTTATCTCTAGATCTAACTATCGCTCAAGCAGATAATGCACCAGAAGCATTACCTGTTTTAGCCAAAGTAAATGAAAAAATTGCTTTGGGCGCATTTTCGAATGGTTTACGAAATACGGAAATTAGAACTATAATAAAGGCAAGAAATTTTAATAACCTCAAAGATGCTGTAGCATCAGCTAAAGAAGAGGAACTTGTAAAAATGTCAGCTTCAACATCTACTCAAAAAGTCTTTGCAATGAAAAATTTTAATCGTAATTTCAACAGTATAAATTATAGTCAGACAAAGTTCAATAATGCATCGTCTCATAGAGGTAATGACCGTCGTAAGGAGAATCCAAACAAGCATTTCAGCAATTCAGCACAAAAGAGAAACGGTAAAGGTCGCGGGCGCCAGTTCGCGAATTATTTTAAAAATAATAACAAAGGGAACTCGACCCAGCACAGATCGTATTTAGCCGAAAATTGCACAAACTCTTCTACAGAAGAAAAATCTGCAGCGGATAAGTTTTTTCGTGACCAACAGTCATGTTAATTACAATATAAACGCTCTAAATTATGTTTCAGTGAAGTATGACAGACATGAATTGAATTTCTTAATCGATACAGGTGCGAGTATAAGTTGTATTTTCCCAGAATATTTAGCTGAAGGAGAAAAAATAGATACTAAAGAAAAAATTAAAATTAAAGGTATAGCCGGATCCACATCTTCTATGGGCTCCGCAAAAATTTCAATGATTATAAAAAACACTAGTCTTGCTCATAAATTTTCAGTTGTAAAATCCTTTGATTCAAGTATACAAGGTGTTCTAGGATCAGACTTTTTCAAAAAACATAAAGCAGTGATTGATTACGAGAATTTAATTTTAAAACTGAATAATAAAAATAGAGAAACTACTGTACCACTGAAATCCAAAGTTGAACATTATACCATTATACCACCGAGATGCGAAATAATTCATTGTTGTCATACTGAAGAAACACAAGAATGTGTCATTTCGAACGAACAAATATGTGAAGGAGTTATTATCGCGGGAATAATCGCAAAACCTGAAGACCATAAAATTCCAATCAGACTATTAAATGTAACCGATAGAGAAATAAGATTAAAAAATTTCTCTCCAAAAATTGAAAGTCTTTCAAAATTCGATGTTGTAAACTATGGTAGAAATGAAATATCGGTACAAAGAGTTGATGAAATATTAGATTCAATTAACATGAAATCTTTGAACAAGGAAGAAATAACTTCCGTACAAAAAATTTGTGCCAAGTATGCAGATATTTTCCACATAGATGGTGATCATTTAACGGTTACTAATTTATACCGACAAAAAATTTTACTGAAACCAGAAGCTCAACCAGTCTATGTTAAACTATATAGATTACCACATTCACAGAAAAATGAAATTCATAAGCAAGTAGACAAAATGCTACGAGACGGAATAATAGAGGAGGCCAAATCTGAATGGTCCTCACCGTTATTAATCGTACCAAAGAAACCGGATCAAAACGGAGTCAAGAAGTTTCGAGTGGTATTAGATTACCGATTATTGAACAAACAAATTAAAGGTGATAAATTTCCATTACCAAACATTACTGAAATACTAGATTCCTTGTCGGGAGCAATCTACTTTTCCCATCTAGATTTAGCGCAAGGATATTACCAATTAGAATTACATCCCGATAGCAGACCATATACAGCATTTACAACTGAAAGGGGTCAATATCAAATGAAAAGACTAGGAATGGGATTAAAAACGAGCCCTAGCTCATTCTCAAGGCTCATGACAATAGCTATGTCAGGGTTAAACTACGATTCTTGTTTTATTTACTTAGATGATTTGATAGTCTTCGGACACTCTTTGCAAAATCATAATCAAAATCTGGTGAAAGTATTACAACGCCTGAGAGAAGTTAATTTGAAATTAAATCCTAGTAAATGTGAATTCTTGAAGAAGGAAATGTTGTATCTAGGTCATGTTATTTCGGATAAGGGCATTTCGCCAGATCCAGAGAAAATTGAGGCTATTTCAAAATATCCTGTACCTACGAGTTCTGAGGAAGTAAAACGTTTTGTTGCATTGGCTAATTATTATAGAAAATTCATCAAAAATTTTGCTGCAATAGCTCAACCTTTGAAAAACTTGTCACGAAAAGGAAAAGTTTTTCAATGGACAAAAGATTGCGAGAATGCATTCCAAACTTTAAGGCAAGTCCTTCTGACAGCACCTATTCTGCAATATCCAGATTTTTCAGAGAATAACGAATTTATTCTTAGAACAGATGCTAGTGGATTTGCGTTAGGTTCAGTTTTATCAAATGCTAATGACCATCCAATAGCTTTTGCTTCGCGAAGTTTGAATCCAGCAGAAAAGAATTATTGTACAATTGAAAAAGAGCTTTTAGCAATAGTTTGGTCAGTCAAACATTTCAGACCTTATTTGTATGGACGCAAATTTAAAATCTTAACAGATCACAGACCACTGATTTATTTGTTCAATATGACTAATCCATCAAGTAGATTAACCAAGTTCCGTTTGATTTTAGAAGAATATGACTTCACGGTTCATTACGTGAAAGGTTCAGAAAATGTAACAGCAGATGCATTATCGCGTATCACACTAGATTCAAAAGATCTCAAAGAAATGACAAATGTAGGAGTTGAAAACATTAGCGTCATGACGAGGTCTCGAACTAAAAATGAAATAGGTTCTAAACAACACGAGACGAATACCTCCGACGATAAGAGGATTGATCACCCTATTGTAGTCGAAGTTTTAAAACGTCCAGCGAAAAGTGTCGAGTTGAGGCCAATTTCAGGAAAAGAATTTCGTAATTTGGAAAATCAACGTTCGGAGCAGTACAATAAAAATTTGTTATATAATGTGAATTCACAAATCATTTTTATTAACCAGAACATCCGATCAGCGTACGACTTAGGTACATCGTTGAGGAAACTGGAGGAATTATGCGCAGAAAATGATATATTAGAATTGTACCTCATAAAGCTAGCTAGTAATGAAAAATTTTTGAATATGTTGACAAATTACAAAAAGGAAATTCTAGGAACATCGTTAAAGATTAACGTAATAAGAGATGTAACGCGAATCGAAGACAGAGAACTAAGGCAAATTATTCTGAACGATTTTCACATGCTTCCTACCGGTGGACACGCAGGTATCCAACGCATGTTTAATAATATTAAAAGAGAGTATTTTTGGAACGGTTTAAAATCTGATGTTGAAAAATTTGTAAAGAAGTGTGATGATTGTCAACGTCACAAACATTCTTTACCTAGGAAAGAACCTTTGACAATCACTACCACAGCTTCGTCTGCATTTCAGAAAATTTTTCTTGATCTTGTAGGTCCTCTACCTACTGATGTGAAAAATAATAAATATATACTCACAATTCAATGTGACTTAACCAAATTCGTAGAGTGCTATCCACTTCCTTATAAAGAAGCAGAAGAAGTTTCAAAATCTTTTATTGAAAACTTTGTTTTGAGGTATGGTATACCTTCTGAAGTTGTTACAGACCAAGGCACAGAATTCTTATCAAGAATATTCAGTGAATCGTGTGATTTACTCAAAATTAAACAATTCAATTCAACAGCTTATCACCACGAAACACTGGGTGCACTTGAAAATTTCGCATAAACACTTAGGAGCTTTCCTTCGAATGCACACAGCTAAGGAAAGTAATAACTGAAGTAATTGGGTTCCGTATTGGTGCTTTTCATATAACAATACCGTGAACTCTTCAACTCGCTATACTCCATACGAATTAGTTTTCGGAAAACCTAGTAGATTTCCACAAAATTTGAAAAGTCAAGTAGATCCTATCTACAATTTTGACAACTATCCAATTCAACTCAAATATAGGTTGCAAACAGCTTGGAAAGATGCTAGAGAAAACTTGGTGACGATAAAATTAAAAAGAAAAGAGATTTTTGACAAGAAATGTAATGAAAAACATTACGAAGTAGGGGATAAAGTGCTTATAAATAACAAAAACATGGACAATAAGCTTGACCCTTTATTCAACGGTCCATATGAAATAGTGGAAGTGCGAAATCCGAACATTTTTGTGAAAACGGACAAGAACAAACTCAAAGAAGTGCACAAAAATAGAGTAAAACACTATTTTCAGTGATTAAATTTAAAAGATTGTTGTAAATATCGGATTAGGTAAATAATATTATAAACTTTGTAGATTTAAGATAAACTAAAACTGTGATAGGTGTATAGGTATAGATTTCAAGATATAGATAAGTCAAAAAAAAAATAAAAAATTTTTTTTCATTTTCATAGAAAACAAAAATTTTTTTTTCTCAAAGGGGGAAGGTGTAGTATGTGTCAGTACACACAGCCTGTATAATTATCATACGTGAGAAGCATCATCTTAAATATTATTGAAATATCACGTAGAGTAATCTTTGAATGTATAACCATTGCCGACTATGTTTATTTGTTAAGTATAAACACTAACAATTGGATTGTTTAAAAACACACGTATCAATTGTTTAGAGAAGAGTCCGATTACATGTTACTACGGTCATTCAGTGGAATTGATTAAACACCTTTAATGAGCCCAAAAGTATTTTTCCACCATCCCTCTACGGTATAGGCGATTGGCCGAACCTACCCTAGTTGGGTACATTACAGTAGAAAATTTTGACCAAAACAGAATCACATCAAGCATGACAACAAATAATATTGAATTTAACAAACCTCCTTTGCTCCTCACATGGGAGGCAGCTGGAAGCGTTTAGTTAAATCGATAAAGACAACATTGAGTGTCATTTCAAAGGATAAATCTCCGCGAGAAGAAGTTTTACAAATTTTATTGATTGAAGCGGAAAGTTTAGTGAATAGTCGGCCTTTAGTTCACGTATCTCTGGACAATGCAGATAGCGAAGCATTCACACCAAACCATTTCTTGATAGGTACTTCAAGCGCAGCTCAGATCCCAGGAAAATTTGACAAAATGATTTAGTCACAAGAAAACAGTGGAGGAAATCACAAATTTTGGCTGATCATTTTTGGCGACGCTGGATAAAGGAATATCTTCCTGTCCTAACGAAAAGAACGAAGTGGTTCAAATCTTCCAAACGAAAAATTTGTATCGGCGATGTAGTCATTATTATAGACTCACAATTTTCCAGAAACACGTGGCCTAGAGCTAGAGGTATCCTCACTGCAATATACCCCGGTAAAGATGGAAACATAAGAGTGGTCGATGTTAAAACAAATATCGGAACCTACAGACGACCTCTCACCAAATTATGTTTATTGGATCTGGAAGGTAATTCCAGTAATCATGAAAAGAAGTAATGATAGCTCATCACTGGTAGGTAGTGTAACTACGACAACTTTCAGTTTTATATTGTGAATCACAAAGATTATCTATACTAATATTATAAAGAGGAAAGATTTGTATGTTTGTGTGTGTTTTGTGGCGTTGATACGAGTTAACTCATAAGCTACTTGACCGATTTCAATAATTCTTTCACCCTTAGAATGCTACACTATCCTTGAGTAACATAGGCTATACTTTTCACCCGAGAAAATTGAGGAAACCTACTATAACTTCAATGATAATAAATATGAGTACCAAAATCAGCTATTTTCAGGTGCGCTGCGAAAACCGTAAGACGTACATGGAAACAATGTATGACGGAAATGTACCTCTTCAATAGTTCTACAAAAAAGTCCGCGATAGCATATATCTATATTTCAAGGTTTACTCGGTATCGCCTTTTAAAGGTATCCGAATGTTTCTCAAAATTATGCATTATTTGGGAGTATTTTTTTATGAATACGCTATTGATCTTTATCCAATTAAATACGTCCTTCATACCCAGTATTTAATATAGAACGAAATTGCCTTTTACATCATTCAATTATGATGAATACATCAAAAGATATGGCAGGTTGAAAAAGAAATCGCACCAAAATCGAATTGCGTCTCCGAGCACGATATACACAAACACGCCCATCGAGATGTGACGTCACAGCGGAGAATTTCCATTGCATTTGCGGGATGGAAGTGTTAGAAGAACTCGAGGGAATGATTGGATTAATGCAATTAATCGCAAGTTTCATTGAAAATGCAATCAACTAACTATTTCAAATGAAATTTCTTCGATGTCTTTGGTTGTTGATCCTGGAATATATCAATGAAGTTGTATAAATATGGATGTTAGTGCTAAGTATTTACGAGTATTTGTTAATAGAGAATAAATTATTCAAGTTTCATTTAAAAACTTCGAATAAATGAAAATCTTTTTATCATATTCAGGAAATTTCTATGAATGTCATTTATAATTCGTGAATTTTTAAAGTTTTTTTTTTTCATATTCTGAAAACTGATCTTATTCAGATCCCGGTGTCTTAAGTTGGTACGGATTCTACTCAAAACGGTAGGTTTTAGAAAAAAGTGGTCAATAGGGCGTTTGTAGAGAATTAATTAACCTATAAAATGAGGTATCAATCGTCCTGATCGAATGAGCACAGACCGATTTATTTTCATTAGAAGATGAAAAAATGTAATTTTTCATCTCCTCCCAACTTTATTCGAGATATTTTCAAAACGATAGGTTATAGAAAAAAGTGGTCAATAGGGCGTTTGTAGAGAATTGATCTATATCTTTACTAATATTATACTTATATTATAAAGAGGAAAGATTTGTATATTTGTGGGTTTGAGGGTTTGATACGAGTTTACTCATAAGCTACTAGAGATTTCAATAGTTATTTCACCCTTAGAATGCTACACTATCCCTGAGTAACATGGGCTATACTTTTCACCCGAGAAATTTGAGGAAACCTACTATAACTTCAATGATAATAAATATGAGTACCAAAATCAGCCATGATCAGCTATTTTCAGGTGCGCTGCAAAAACCGTAAGACGTACATGGAAACAATGTATGACGGAAATTTACCTCTTCAATAGTTCTACAAAAAAGTCCGGGATAGCATATATCTATCTTTCAAGGTTTACTCTGTATGACCTTTTAAAGGTATCCGAATGTTTCTCAAAATTATGCATTATTTGTGAGTATTTTTTTATGAATACGCTATTGATCCTTATCCAATTGAATACGTCGTTCATACCCAGTATTTAATTTAGAACGAAATTGCCTCTTACATCATTCAATTATTATATGATGAATACATCAAAAGATATGGCAGGTTGAAGATGAAATCGCATCAAAATGTCTCCGAGGTAGGCACAAGGCGGCTAGGAGAAGGTACCGAAGTGTGAGGGATGTTTTGTATGAATGTATTTTGGATTGCCTATGCCCGTATGTTTATGACCACACATCAGATCAACAGATGGCGCTGAAGTCGTTATTCAGGTTATTCATCTACTCTGCAACTAAACGGCTCGATCGAATTGAATGAATTTTTGTGTATACAGAACAACGTCTGTTGGGTCTGCTAGTATAGTATAAAGATAGGAAACGACACGACTACAGTGTATGAGCGCCATCTCTGGGTCAAATGTGAACTACCCAAGTAACATTTCTGGTGACCGGAAGATTTATAAATTTGAAATTGGTGTTATTAGGGATTCATAATAGGAGTGCTAAAAACCTGGAATGTTTCAGTTCATATAAGAGTTGCAAAAATTATTGATTCTCAAAAGTTCCCACAAACTATATATTGTAAACTGTTCATAAAAACTTCAGGTTATATAACCAAAAGTTTCATAATACGGGTTTATAGAAGTGTGGAGAACTAGCCTATGAAACATCAGGAGTAAGGGGATATAACAGTTATCATAGGGCGTTCTATAAAGGTGTCGGCAACTTCGTAATATAACTAATAGTGTTCAGTATTTTCAAGTACTGTCAAGTATTTTATATACGTAAAAATCATATAACGTTCAACTGAGTACCCCTATAAAACATAATGAGAATTGGTGATATAGGGAGATTTTTAAATGCAACTACATAACTACTTGATAACCTATAAAATTAACCTCAATATTCACAAAAACATTCGAGCAAGAAATTACTAAAGGTTCTCATTCAAATTATTTATTATCGGAATGGAGAACAAGAGGAACAAATGTCCCTTATTCAGAAACAGTTATTGTTACAGAAGGAGAACTCTTCTTAATTTGAGAAAAATGAAGAACAAAGGTGATTCAAACTCTCTTCAGTTGGTCCCTTTTTCCAGGAAAATTAATTGTATAATCCATATCACTGTCGTTATATTGCAGCATTTCAGACATTTATTCTTCAGCAGATTTATATGACAAAAATTTATCACTCTTCCTTATACAAGGATACTGTTTCCAGTCTTTTTGAGGCATCGAATAAGGATATCTCACGGCACTCGCTGCATTTCTTGTTTTTGGCCAATAAAGGATGCCGTTTTCTTCCCAAGCCTCAGGAACAATTGTGAGAGAAGGAATATCTCTTAATCTCTTCCTGGTTCATCGGTTTGCATAATTTTGAAAGACATCTGCACCTAAACATTGAAACATTGAAAATATTAAACAATATTTTTGACAGTGGAAATGCGTGAAGGTTATGTTTTCATTCAGAGAGCAATCAATACGCATGCGTGAGAACTTAGTGGGTTATTTGAAGGTGTTCTGAGTTACCATTAGTTATAATACGGAGATGATGGTGGTACAAATCACTCAGCTTTTATAAGGCTCCCACGTATATTGTTTTATCACTTCAATTGGTGATTATGAATACGTCACAAATCATTATAGAATAAAAAGTTACGATATTTATATAAGGGACGTGAAATATTTTATGAAAATCCAAGTGTTGGCTATGACTAAATATTCTACGTGGCCATATTGTTATTCAAAATGTCGTGATTTCTCAGCTTCGTTTAAATTGATTATGAACCAAAAAAGTTGAATTGAGACTAAAATTGTATTTTTTCGTTTATTTTGACATAGTATGATTCGAAACTCTGTGTTATCGAATCGAAAATGGTTACATACAGAAAAAAAAATTTAAATGATTCGGATATTTATTTATGAAAAATTCAAAACCTTCGTATATCGAGGGCGCACTTGTTATTAAGAGGTATAATGCGATTTCATACAGAGCAGAAAAAATCGCTAGTGTTTTTCCACTTACCTTCTAGATTTTCTTCGCACGTTCAAGAAATGATTAGTTATATTACTAAAACTATCCATCATTCCAATTATATAGGTACCTCGCTTCGATTTCACCGCTAACGACACTAACAGATAAAAAAGGATGTATATAATATTTGAAGTTGAACTAGAGTGAAACAGACAGAGTTGAGCGCATGCGTGTTTTCATCAGGAAGGTAATGTAAACAACTACTAGATCTGTTGCCGCGCCACTTGTCTTATAAATCTTAAGACAATCCGCCTTTTTCAGTAACGAGGACGATACCGTCTCCAATTGGGAGTTCTATAAGAGTTGTATAGATAGTGTTGTAAAAGTGTTCAGATGGTTATAAGAAAAACCATAAGTCTTTTTCGACACTTGTAGAACAGTAATGAATTATATCATTTAAGGCAAATAAAGGATATATAGTGGTCAGAGAAAATGTTTTGTGACTTTATTATATAACTTTTAATTTTATACGGCAGTGTCGAAGAGTGAATACGCACTTTTATAAAACAAAAAATGCTACTTGGGTAATGTTACTATAGAATGGTTAAAATTCTGGTTCTATGATTATAAGTTTCGAAATCAATATACATAGAAAATGTCATTGATATAAAAAAGTGCCAATCAATTTGTTTGCACAAATATAATTCCACTTCGAACGGCTTTTGCCGTTAGTGTTGTCCGAAAAAAGTGAAAAAGAGATGGGTTTGTAGCCTTCAGTAATGCAGATTACGAACGAGATAGTGAAACAGGATGATCAACTGGTGTTTTCTGGATGTATGCAGGTAATAGTATATTATTCAATGAGCGGTAATGCAGGTCAAAACAAACGCAGATGAATTCATCAAGTGTGTTTTGAGCATTACCGCGAATTGAATACTATACTTTATCCACGACTTCTTCAGTAAAATTCGAATTAATCTGCATTTAAAAAATTTTGAACAGTTGTCAATAGTGTTGACAACATTTCGTCCAACCGTCAAACCTCTGTACTCTGTGGTCGGGAATCAAATCAGAGTGTCTAAGGAATCAAATCAGAGTGTCTAACTAATCAAATCAAGTACTTTCGCAAATTCAAAAATTTACGTTTTCCAAAAATAAATCTGGAATAAATCGCTAGAACGTTATCGTGATGGCTGAAATAGATTTCCGGATCGATCCTACTTTTTATTTATTTTTTTTTGTAAACAATTTCATTCTTCCTAGGTATTTTTATTAGAGGGTGTTATGTGCGGGTGTTATTATAACACTCGCTTTTCGGTTCATAGACATGTCTACGGTTGGGTTATGACTACCATTACACATAGAAATGAGTTTAATGGAGTGGATAAAGCTATGTCTTTGCTCGATCAACGTCAATCATCTGTTGCAATCCACGATAGAGGTAGAAATAGTGGCTGATAGTGAAGCTGCACGGAAAAAGAAATGGTTAAAGTGACTATTCAGGAAAAGTTTTCCGTCAATTGATTGTGGACAACGAAGCTGCAATTGAAATGAGCCAGAAACTAGAATTCCACAGAAGCACTAAGTATATTCATATTCAATCCATGTATAAATCTCACAATAGGTAATTCCCTAATATTTCTGTGATATCTTCTATAAATGCATAATAAAAATATTACACATGAAATACCGAATTTTATTGAAAATTATGGATTTAAAATATATAAAATAACGCATCCTAAAGATAATACAAATTTCGCGTCGATTCTTATTACAGTTTCCTTTATATTTTCATTAAAAATTACAGATTTTATATACAAATTGATCTTCAGTGCCATCTATGGGTCAAATGTGAACTAAAAAATGTAGTCGTTTTTTAGTACTACGAATGCAGGGCCGTTTCCTATCTTTCTATACTCTATAATCTATGGTGAATCAGTTATTTGTTTTCATATTAAGAATCGAGTACGTTTGTGAAAAAAAAGGTAGTTGTCAAATAAAGAAAACTCTTGTCAATACACAAAAACTTTTCGTCTTACAAAAAAAATAAGTAACGTTTCAATCAGTCATTACAGAGTCGATTATCAGTTGTTCTTTGGATCCCGTTGCACCCCTGGAGCATCATTTCTGTTCCGATGCAATTATATCATTTCGTTCGCAATAGGAGTATATTCGACGCGTAATGCAAGATGTTATGAGCTTTTACATGGTAGGAGGCAAGTCACTGGCCTATCCAGGGTGTTTCATCATAAACTGGACAAACATATATTTTTGTGTAGAGGACATCGGGAGAATCATTTTCGCCTAATACAATATATCCCGTTTTCGAAGCATAAGCGATATACAGGGTGGCAAACGTCATTTTTGAGCAAAATTCTTATGAGTGTGGTCAGTTATGTATAACATTTAAAGTAACGCTTTTTGATCAAACCTCAGTATTTTTGGCTCCTTTATTCAGAAAAGTTAACTAAGTCAGAAAAAAAAATTACAATATGGCGGAACACCTGCAATGTTCCTAATTTTTTTTTCGGTTGTCAAATTGACTTTTATTTTCTGAGTGAACACAATTTTCTAAGAATTTCTGTGAAAAATTTTTTTCAAAAATCGAACACAATTTTTTTTACATGTTTACAGCGATGAACAAATTTCACTCGAAATAGATGGAATTTTGTACAATTCTTCTTCTTCTCTTCTTCATCAGCCACAGGTCGTCCACTCCTGGACATAGGCCTCCCCAAGTACCTTCCATCTGTCACGGTTTCTCGCTTCCAAATACCAGTTAACTCCAGCTATTTGTTTTATGTCATCCATCCAACGTTTAGGGGGTCTACCGATTTGTACAATTGTACTTCTTGAATTATCAATCAAGAATATGAAAACAGAATTGTAAAATATCGAACGGTTTCGTTACTACAGTCATTCAAATGTTTCGTTCAGACCTCTGAAATAATAAAAAAAATTGTTTTACGTCAAAATAATTAAATTATTGGCATGTCCAAATCTAGATGAATTTATAAAAAAAACTTCAAGTGAAACTTAGTTGGGACTTGAACCGACGTAGGTATTAAATAGGGAAATGGCACTGTTCTAAGGATAATAATATTTGTTGCCAGGCAACGGTAGTTTGTAGTTCATCCACTGCCTTAGTTAAATTACTTTGTAAACAGTTGAATTTTTTCAGACAAAAAGCTGTAGCCCGTCTGGACCAGGTGGTTCCAAGTTGTGCACTTCTTTGAGAATTTCCGAAAGCTCCTCTTGTGTGATAAATGTAGGGGGCATTTGATCGGTGTCAGTTTGAGTTTTCTCTTCGTTTTTAATCCACTCTGCATTTTTGTTGTAAAAAGTAGATGTTCGGTCCAAAATTTTCCCATGTCATCCTTGTTCGGATAGATGTTTGAGGAGTTATGTTGTTTTCCATTCAGACGTCTGTAGGAATTTTTCTCCGAGTTTCCAAAGGAGATGTTATCACAAAACACACAGAAACGTCAGTTTCCAAAAACACAATATTAATCAAGGAAGTTTATTTTTTCAAGTCACTAACTTGTAAAATTGACAGTTAACTTGTAAAACTTTTACAAGTTAGTAGTATTATTTACATTGAAAGTTGTCAAGTACTTGCTTCTAATTTAATTTATTCTTCTAATCTCAGAGTTCCTGAAACAAATGTATTTCTCAATAAACGTTCTCAAACTATTCAAAAACGATATTCGTACCTTGTTATATTCGTATCTATTCGCTTTCCTTTTCACGTACTTGCTTCTAATTTCATTTATCCTTCTAATTTCATCGTTCCTGGAATAAATATTTTAAGTAATAAATGTTATAAAAGTATTAAAAAATGATATGCATACCTTGTTTCATTTGGATCTGGCCTTTTTCGTCAGAAATTAGCAAATATTCTCGAAGGAGTTCCCTCTCGTAAAGCCACTGACAGTTGTCATAATTTTCCGATGTCATAAATAATCATAAATAGCTTACGACAATTGCGACAAATTATTGAGATTTTTTTGGAATTTATCTCACCTTTTTACAAACGAGAAACAAATAAAATATAAAACAATACACGCAAGGTAACGGTTTTTACTGGCTCAAGGAGGTAACTGACTCGCCTGCGGCTCGTCAATTATATCCTCCATTCGCCAGTAAAAACCCTCTTACCTTGCTAGTAATGTTATATACTATTCCGGAACTTTATTCTTACAATATAAGTCTTATTTTACACAAGAAGGTAGTACCTAATATTGACAGTAATTCAAGATATCCTTTTACTGCTCGTACTGAAAATTTTGTTTTAGACTTGTTAGCTACATTTGATAAAATTCAAGTTAACTCTATGAAAACTGCACTATCCGTTGTATATGAAAATGTTATGAATTCCGAGATGAATTCTGTTTCACGTCAATGTAATAAAATCTTGGAAATTTGAATAAGAAACAAAGAATGTTTGTATTATATGTATATTAAATGTGATGATGAAATAAAGGATTAGCAGATCACACTTGAATATAATATGTATTTGAATTGGTATCGTTGATAGATACCAATCAGAATTTGTTTATCGAGCAGATTTGTGACGACAAAGTTTCAACTTATTTATGGGATAGATAATGGCCATATCACAGTCTATAGCTATTCATCTGGACAATTCTTTGAGGTACAATTTCCATGTTGATGCTGTTTCTAAAAATGGAGTAGTTCCTTCTATACAATTAGTAGGATTCTGAATTCCAGTCGGTTATAGCTGTTTAGTATAATATATGTATATAGCTTGGTATATAGTTACTACTACTACTACTACTACTAACCATTATATTATGTTGTTGTCTAACGCTGTCGATTCTATGAGGGTATTTGTTATTCAAATAGTTATTTATGTAATAAGGATCATAAAGACGATCATTATGGTACAAGTCCTGAATTTTATCGGGCGAGGCGTAGCCGAGTCCGATAACACGGCGTGTGCCATGATGATTGTTTATGATTCGTATTACATACAAAATTTTATCTGATGGCATTTATATCAATACATTTTCGAAAAATTAAAAACTGCATTTTCGACATGTCATAATGACAACGTTATGTCACTCAATTTTGATGGAATAAGGAAGCTCATTATGGTACTTTGTACCATAATGAATTCATTATGGTACTTAGTCCTATAATGAGCTTCTTTATGTCATCAAAATTGAGTGACATAACGTTGTCATTATGACATGCCATCAGATAAAGAGAATTATGCTTCTGATTATCCAATTTCATCCATGTGATTTCTGTAAGCCTCTTCCGTTAACATGAGATTTTGAAGTTATCTTTTCTATATTATATTTATAGATGTTTATCCTATATCAAGGAACATGAACGCTCATTGGTAACGTCATCCAGTTTTGACGATTACTCCATAAGAAATAATGGAACTGTGTACATTCCATCTTATGTAACAACCAAATATGAAACTTCCCCAGTACCTATATCATTGTTAAATCAACTGCCTCGCTCTTTTGAACTGCTTAATGAAATAAAATTTGAAAAAATTATCAAATGTATTTTATATAACAAATGTTATTATGAGTGTTCGTGAATGAAAA
Source organism: Propylea japonica (assembly GCA_013421045.1). Lineage (NCBI taxonomy): Eukaryota > Metazoa > Arthropoda > Insecta > Coleoptera > Coccinellidae > Propylea > Propylea japonica. The sequence goes on along the minus strand of CM024246.1, from coordinate 4,534,857 downwards.
TGACATGGATGTCATTGTAGAATAAGTTTCAAAAATTTAACTTTCTTTTTCTTTTCATTTGACTCGTCCCACGCATTCTGTATGACTGAAGGGATCAATAAATATATTATTATTATTGTTAAATACATACTATTTACGGATTATCATTTTTTGCATTTTAGGAAATAATAATAAAAAATTATCCTTCAATTGTATCAACAAGTATAAATATTTATCTCTTACGATGATCTCTGATATGAAGCATCAGCAAATTCATTTACATATTATACAGGGTGTCCCAGGAAGAATGCGACAAACGAAAACCATTAATCAAGGACATCAAGGAGGACTCGCAACGAGAGGTTTTAATCGTTTGAGGGCCTTCGTTTGGGATATACGGGGTCGAGAATATCTTCAGCTTGCAGATGGCTATCGCGGTACATCGCATACTACAGACATCCATTCCTCCATATTTGCGAGAGAAACTAATTTTCAGAAGGGATATTCATGAGGTCGCGATCAGGCATGGACAGAGGCTTATGTTGCCTAGTTTTAGTTCAGCCACGTTTCAGCGCTCTTTCACATTCAACGCTGTGAAGCTCTACAATGAGCATGCTCATATTGCTCATATGTTTGAGATGACCTTGAGTTCGCTGAGGTCGGCGTTGAAGGGACGGTTGTTGATCGAACAAATCTGCTAAAGATGTTTTCTTTTTTTTTTCATGTATTTTATTAGAAAGATTATTTGTTTTTTTTTGTGTATTCTGAAGGGTTAAGTTGAGTAGCTTATGCTAGACTTCGCCCTTGGTCTGTGTATGGATGTAATTTTTTAACATTCAAATAAAGACGCTATTAATATTATTATTATTATTATTTTATTCATTTTATGGCTGAAATTTCAAAGTTATATAACTTTCAAACTATTCGACCGAATTATTTCGAATTCGGAAGTTTTGTCACAAGATGGCGATCATCTTTCAATATTACAGAAATTTAATAAATCAGATCCGGACTAGAAAAATTTTGGACTTTTTCTATTTTCATGAATATTGGAACACCTTGAAGGTGAACACTATGTTTTTATTTCATTTTCGTAACCACAAAGAATCTATTAATGATAAAATTCAAAATCTCTGCTTGGCACGGTCATACAGGGTGATCAATAAGTGAGCAAAAAACATAACCTCATGAGTGACATTTCAAACTTCCATAACTATTTGTTAACGTAAGTATTACAGAATACTTCGTTGATATGGCAACCTCAAAGCAGCACAACTCAGTTTCAGTACCTTCTGCGCAGAGGGAGCCATGGTATGTGATCTATGGTTTGTTAAGGTTATATAAAGTTCTGTGGTGGTGGTTAAGCCAGTTCTGTTTTAGACAAGAACAGATAAGTTGTTTTAAGCCATCATAGGACTTATATAATATTTATATATTATTATAACTCTGATTGCGAAATTGTATTTTCTCTTGTGATAAAGAAATTGTGAATAAACTGTATATTGTGAAGTGTTTTTGTTGAGATCCTCACATGGTAGCAGAGCTTTTCTGAAAAACGGATCTCGTGAATTGACCACCATTGTTCGAAAGCGTCAGTGACTTCCACTTGAGAAATTCTTTAGAACTCCATCTGTAATCTTCAAAAACGAAAAATGGAAAACATTGGTTATGATGAAGAAACCGGTTTATACATGGAAACCGTGAATAACACAATAGAAGAGCAAGAAGTAATTCCCTCACTGACGCCAAGCCACAATATGGCGGACCATTTACTTAACTTATTTGCTACTCCGCAATTTATGACAATGTTGAAGGCAACTATCGACCAAAGTCTTGAACAATCGGCTGCAAGTACAAGCAGCACCAAAAACTCAGATGTGGCATCGGAGACAGAGAAAACGAAGCAGCTGCCGGCATTCTCGATACCAGCAATTGAAAGCAGCGACAAGTTGAGAGGCCAAGCAAATTTCAGAACGTGGAAGCAGAAACTAGAGAGAGATATGGTTGCATTAGGAAGGTTTGACTTCTTGAAACATCCATTGGGAGGTCCAAAATGCAAGTTTTCAATAGAAGAAAGAAAAATGTATGACGCACAGACCAGGCAGTACCTGGATGCTACCCTCCTAAATGGCCCTAAGCAGCTAGTGGTAAATGAAGAATCTGCTGCTGATGCGTTTTCCAAACTAGAGCAAATGTTTGGTAAGAACGATATTCAAAAGATGGTAGAACTCATTGATAACTTTGGAAAGGTAGTTCTACATCCACGAATGAATCCAATGGCGTTCGTTACTAGGTTTGAGTATAGTGTACAACAATTCAGAGAACTGGGAGTTCCTCTGGATGATAGAATAGTCGTGGCATACTTTTTGCACAAGGTTAGTAATGTGAAGCCCTTAATGCCATTCTATACCACAATAGTAACTCTACCCAAGGAAACTAGGACTTACGAATTTGTTCGTAGTGCATTCCTAGATATTGCTCCTAGTATGAATAGTAACGAAAATGAAAATAGTAAGTACAGAGAGGATAATACCGTTGTTTGTTATGACTGTAATGATGATTTTGATTTGAGTTTTAGGTTTGAAGGTAATGATATTATTACAGTATGCTCAATATGTTTAGGCTCTCCTGAGCGGAGTGACAGTTATGATAATTCTATTTCAGTTATTTGTTCTCAATGTGGTGAAAGTAGTATTAATGATTGTGATGTTTGTACAGGAGATAGAGACGATAGGTTTGGAGAACCGTCCAGAAAGAGGGAGAGGTTGATATCCCCTTCTCAAACAAGAAATGAATATTCTAGTGTATCCTCTCCTTATTCAAGTAAACAACTTGAAAAAATTAAAAGATTGACTCCAGCAGAAAGAAAAGCCGCTCGATGTCATAAGTGTGGTCTTCTTTTCCATCGTGAAGCTGACTGCAAACATAGTGGCCGTGTGTGCTATGTTTGTTTTTAGACAGGACACGAGAAAAAGGACTGTAGGAAGTTGAAAACGTTGAGAACAAGTAAGTTTCAGTATGATTTAAACAAGTTTGTAAGTTCGCTAACTTTCCTTGTGGATTCTGGTGCTTCGCACCATGTTGTGAATACATGCAGTATTCTATTTCATTATAAAGTCTATAATGAACCAGTACCAGTTGAACTTGCTTCAAAGTCAGATAAAATTTTGCTTTGGGAGAGGGATCTCTGCCCATAGTAGTACAGTTTGGTAAAAGTTCACATGTTTTACAGTTGGCCAGTGTAATGTATGTACCTAGTTTGAAGGAGAATGTTTTAAGTGTTAGAACATTCAATTCTCAATTCAAAACAAGTGTTGTTCTGAATTCTAACAATGGATTTATTGTTTCTAAAAAATTGAGAAGGAAAATCAGTCTCCTTTATGTATCAGACGGGCTGTATCGATTAGCAGTACAAGTTTCTTGCGGAGATATTCAGGACTCTACGTCAGTTGAAGAAATTGTACCGAGATCAATAAGTAAAATACCTGCAAAATGTTTGAATACAGTAATAACAAATAAACGTCAGAAAACTCGTAGATTAAGAAAGAAGCTTACTCGTAACCAATTACAAAAATTAGTAGATGAAGGTTCAGTTTGGCATCGTAGAATGGGTCATATTTCCTCGTCTTATCTGGGTAAACTACCAAGTGTTGTCCAAGGAGTTAAAGAACTCTCGTATAATTTAACAACCGCTAGTTGTTCTGTTTGTTCAAAAGCAAAAATGAGTAAAAAGCCTTGTTTGAAAGAACGTGAACGTGCAATAAGACCATGTCAGATTGTACATGCTGATTTGTTATTTGTAAATCCACCAACTCAGTTCACTAAGAAAAAGTATATTTTAATACTTGTTGATGATTATTCACGGTATTCACAAATATTCTTAATGAAACAGAAATCAGAAACATTTAAACATTTACAGTCAGGCTTACAGTTTTTACAAAATATTTTTCCTGGACCTGGTCAATTTTGTAAATTTAGGTGTGATAATGGCACAGAGTTCACTAGTACAGTTTGTCAAACAGTGTTGAATGAATTTGGTATAGAGTTACAATTAGCGGAACCATTTCAACATGAGCATAACGGAACAGCAGAAAGATTCAATAGAACTTTACAAGAAAGAGCTAGAGCGTTGCTTTTTGATTCAGGTTTTCCAGTAAGTTTTTGGGGTTTTGCTTTCACAACAGCTAGTTATCTATATAATAGAACACCACATTGCTCAATTGATTTTCTGACTCCTTATGAGAAGTTATTTGGAAAGCAAGCTAACTTAGAGAATGTTAAGATATTTGGCTCACAAGCAGAAGTAAAAGTTGAAAGTATACCTAAAGGTAAAAAGTTACATCCACGTTCAAGTACAATGTATCTTGTAGGATATACAGATACAGGCTATATACTATACGACCCTTCATCAAAGAAGACTATCTCTTCATGTAATGTGCTGTTCAATGAAAAGTTAAATTACAAATCCTGTCCTGATAAAATTTCAGTTATTGATAATGAACTCATAGTAATATCAGAATCTAGTACGTCTCAGTTGTCTTCACAAACAGGTGCAAGTGATTTAGTTACATCTAGTCAAATTGCGAGTCAAGCAATTGTAGAACCAAATTTATTGGCAAATAATAACAGTTTGGATAATAATCAGGTAGTAGATAATATATCCAATACACAAAACAGTCTACCAAATAATGAGATAGAAATAGAAAATATTTCACAACTCAGTGATACCCAAGGCATTAACGAGATAGAATATGTAGAAGTCCCAGATCTGAATAGTAATCAAATTCCAGAAATTAGTATCAATTCACTTATTGTAAGTCCATTTGGTTTTATTAATGATAGTTGGATTCAAAGTACAAGTAATGCACCACAAGATTATCATGAAGCCACCACTGGTTTGAATAGAAGTAAATGGATAACAGCCATTCAATCAGAACTATTGTCCATGAAACAGCACTCAGTTTGGGATATAGTAGACAGAGAACCGCATATGAAACCAATTCCATTGAAATGGGTATTCGCAGTAAAAGACGATGGAAGTTTTAAAGCTCGTTTAGTTGTAGTAGGCTGCAAAGATAAAGAAAACTATAGTTCTGAAGAAACGGCGTCTCCAACGCCTGCTCTCTCTGTTGTCAAAGTAATATTCGCATTATCAGTTGCCAAAAATTGGCATATAGAACAACTTGATATTAAAACAGCTTTTCTATATGGTGATATTGATAGGTTGAAATATGTAGCAATTCCTGATGGTATAAGTATAGATAAAACTAAGTTTGTGTGTAAGTTGCGAAAAGCTTTGTATGGTTTAGCCATTGCACCAAAGTGCTGGTTTATAACCATTGATAAATTTCTTCACGATTGTGGCTTTGAAGCTAACTTACGAGAACCCTGCTTGTACTCTAAAAAGTACGAAGCTGAAATAGTTATAATATTAGTATATGTTGATGATTTGTTAGTAACTGGCAGTAAAATAGAACTTATCCAAGATACAGTGAAAGTATTGAAATCCCGTTTTCAAATAAAACAATTTGGATTCCCGACTAAGTTTCTAGGGTTGGAAGTCAGGAAGTCTGACAATCAGTTGTTTCTCCATCAAACACAGTACATCAACAGTATGTTGAAAGAGTTTCGAATGGAGAACAGTAATAAAGTTGATACTCCTTTAGTGCCTCAAGGTAAGCATAAAGCTCAAGAAAGTTCAGATGAGGCAAGTTTTCCGTATAAGAAAGCCATAGGCTCTCTGTTGTATTTGAGTCTATTCACTAGACCTGATATTTCGTTTGCAGTTAGTTATTTGTCACGTTTTCAGTCAAATCCGCAACAGTATCACTGGACATTGGTAAAAAGAGTATTCAGATATTTGAGAGGAACCTCTCAAATAGGTCTGAAATATTCACCTGGAACACCAACGTGTCTTGTTACTGTGATGCTGATTTTGCTGGAGACAAATCTAGTCAAAAATCAACAACTGGTTTTGTAATCTTTGCCTTTGGTAGTCCAGTGGTATGGTGCTCTAAGCTCCAGGCTACTATTGCACAAAGTTCGGCAGAGGCAGAATTCATTGCATTAACCCATGCAGTGAATGAAGTTTTGTTTATATCCCAGTTGCTTGAAGAAACATTAGACCTTGTTGTTTATCCTGTACCAGTGTATGAGGATAATGAAGCTGCTAGACAGAATTGTCTAACCAGTACTAGTAAGAGTAGATTGAAATATATTGAAAGAAAGTACCTTCTCATTCGTCAACATGTACGAGAGAAGAAGATTAATATAATTAAAATAAATACTAATGAACAGATAGCTGATATACTTACAAAACCTTTACTGTCATCAAAGTTTTGTAGTTTACGTGACCAATTAGTGACCAGTGACTATCTGATTCAAAGTTGATGAAATGTGCATGCACTTAAGTCTTGTGGCTGAAAAATACTTAGTATTTGTTCAGTGAATGTTGTACGTATTTGTTGAAGTTTTATTGGAAGGGTCCTTGGTCCCTGGAAATATTATTTCGACAAATGCTAGTATCCTCCATTAGAAGGGTCTTCGGTCCCTGGTGATGGGAGATGCGCTGTAGTTAGGTATATGGTATACAAGCCGGGCACACTTGGCCATATAAAATAATCTTTTTTTGTTTGTTTGTTTAATTCTTTGAGCTATAATCAGTATCTACAATTATTGAATATACTCTTAGAATAATAGTTTGTATGTTTCACAATAGTGAAGACATATACAGTTGATTTGTTTAGTGTATTTCGCATTGATGAGTAACTTCAGTTCCGGTTCATCATATTGGGTTCTATAAATGAACAGTATGAATGGTCTGGATCTATGAGTTTCACATTAATGAGCCTTATACTATTTCTCTTGTTGAGTTCACACTAGTGGAACTGACATAGTGTTGAAGCATATTTGCTGGAAGGGTCCTCGGTCCCTGGAAGCAAATTAGCGGAAACAGTTAGTATTTGAGTGAAAATGCTCAAGCAATTTCTCTCAAGGAGTTTACTTTGCTGAAAGAATCTTAGATTCTGAAGCGAGTTTACTCATAGTAGTGGAGTATACATAGCTGAGATGATCTGAGTCGCTGGAAACAAGTTTACTCGAAGTGTTAGAGTATATCTTGGTGGAAAGGTCTCTGGTCAGTCGAAGAATTATACTCAAAATAGTGCTGAAAGAATCTTAGATTCTGAAGCGAGTTTACTCATAGTAGTGAAGTATACATAGCTGAGATGATCTGAGTCGCTGGAAACAAGTTTACTCAAAGTGTTAGAGTATATCTTGGTGGAAAGGTCTCTGGTCAGTCGAAGAATTATACTCAAAATAGTGCTGAAAGGATCATGAGTCCTGGAAGCGAGAATAGTCACATCTGAGTAATAAGGTGCTAGAAGGGTCTTCGGTCCCTGGATGCAAAATTACTCATTTGTAAGTAGTAAGCTTGGTTTCGCTTCGAGAAACCCTGTTCTTTTGGCTAGACAGTAACGAATACCAAGTAGGTCCACTGATTAATAGTTTAGGTTTAAGATTTAATATTAGGACATGTTACTTGTAAAACTATGTACTTCTATCCATTTATATATGTATTTATGTATATTACTCTAGTTTTAAGGCAAATAATCAGGTGGAACCCAAAGTTGACAGTATTTAGTATGTTTTTATAGTTGTTGCGTGCTTAGTTTGGGAGGGGGTGTTAACGTAAGTATTACAGAATACTTCGTTGATATGGCAACCTCAAAGCAGCACAACTCAGTTTCAGTACCTTCTGCGCAGAGGGAGCCATGGTATGTGATCTATGGTTTGTTAAGGTTATATAAAGTTCTGTGGTGGTGGTTAAGCCAGTTCTGTTTTAGACAAGAACAGATAAGTTGTTTTAAGCCATCATAGGACTTATATAATATTTATATATTATTATAACTCTGATTGCGAAATTGTATTTTCTCTTGTGATAAAGAAATTGTGAATAAACTGTATATTGTGAAGTGTTTTTGTTGAGATCCTCACACTATTAAACTATTCGAGCGAATGATTTCAAATTTAAAAGTTTTGTCACCCTTTGCGGTTGCCATCTTCCAATATTTCTGAAATTGAATAAATCAGATCCGGACTAGAAAAATCAGACTTTCTCTATTTCCGTGAATATTGGAACATCCTGTACGGGAACATTATGTTTTTTTCGTTATCGTGAGCACAAAGAATCAGTTCATACTGAAAATTTCAAATCTCTCTCTTCTCTCTCTTCTTCCTTTTATGACTGAAAACGAATACTAATGTTCAGGTAAAGAGTTCAGATCAAGAAATCAAATAAAAAAAATTGTTTTCACTCTAAAACGATAAACAGCAAATAAATTGGAAATATTCGATCTAAAAAACAAATTGAATGGAAAAATTTCAAGTTCAGGAATTGAAAAAATTGGTATTCAATCATTTCAATACATTTTGAAGCAAGTTGATGAAGTTGTCCGTCAATTTGGGAAAATTTTCAAGGAAGGCAGTATTGAAGAGTGACAAAACTGTGAAATTCGAAGTAAATTCACAGATAAAATCAAGATTTATTGAACTATGAAATTTAACTCATAAGGTCATATTCCTAGATCATTCTGTATGACAGTGCCAAGCAGAGATTTTAATTTTTTTTCATTAATTGATTCTTCATTGTTACTTAAATGAAAAAAAAAACATAATGTGGGATAGGGTGATACACTATCAACAAAAATTGAGAATGTCTGAAATTTTTCTAGTCCGGATCTGATTTATTCAAATTCAAAAATATTGACAGATGGCAATCGTAGAAGGTGATAAAACTTCCAAATTTGAAATCATTCGGGCGAATAATTTTAGAGTTATTGAAGTTTGAAATTTCACTCATGAGATAATGTTTTTTGCTCACTTCTTGATCACCCTGTATGACCGTGCCAAGCACATATTGCGAATTTCCTCATTAATTGATTCTTTGCGGTTACGAAAATGAAAAAACATAATGTTCCTATATTCATGAAAATAGAAAAAGTCCGAAATTTTTCTAGTCCGGATATGAATTATTCAATTTCTAAAATATTGAAAGATGGCAATCGTAAAGGGTGACAAAACTCCCAAATTTGAAATAATTCGGTCTAATAATTCAAGAGTTATTGAACTTTGAAATTTCTTTTATGAGGTAATGTTTTTTGCTCTCTTCTTGATTACCCAGTATGACCGTGCCAAGCAGAGATTTTGAACTTTTATCAATAACTGGTTCTTTGTGGTTACGAAAATGTAATAAAAACATAATGTTGACATACAGAGTTTTCCAATATTCATAAAAATAGAAAAAGCCCAAAATTTGTCTAGTCCGGATCTGATTTATCAAATTCCTTTAATATTGAAAAATTGCGATCGTAAAGGGTGACAAAACTTCCGAATTTGAAATAATTCGATCGAATAGTTTGAAAGTTATTGAACTTTGAAATTTCAGCCTTAAGATGAATATCACCCTGTATATCCCAAACGAAGGCCATCAAACGATTAAAACCTCTTGTTGCGAGTCCTCCTTGATGTGCTTGATTCCCGGGACACCCTGTATATTTCGATATGGTACCTTATTAACCCCCCCCCCCAACGACGGGGATGTCCTCAGATAAAATCCTGCTCTCTGATTTGCTCGCCGATGAACGCCGATTACATTCATAACGCCTTCCCGCCAAAAGTGCCTTCTATCGATTCTATGAACTGTTTTCGAGAAATCGAATTTTTCGATATTCATATGTCCACCCCCCCCCCTGGGGGTGCAAGTGGATGACGTGTATGTAGTTTTTTCTGCTGTTGTTCCCAAATCTGCATACCAAATTCCGTATCGATTCTATGTACAGTTTTCGAGAAATCGAATGATTTTTCATATGTCCACTCCCCACCCCCTACGGGTGCAAGTGGATGACGTGTATGTGGTTTTTTTCTGCTGTTGTTCCCAAATCTCCACACCAAATTTCGTATCGATTCTATGTGCAGTTTTCGAGAAATCGAATTTTTCAGATTGATCTACGTCCCACCCCCTGTCCCCTCGAGGTATGAGTGCAAGTTGTGTATGCAATTTTTTTCAGTAGTTTCTCTTCAACATTCACACCAAATTTGAAAACGATCCTTCGTACAGTTCTGTAGAAATTAATTTTTTACTACTGCTTCAACGCGAGCGTTCGTTTCTGTTTGCATAGATATCCGCCCTACCGTCCACTAGCGTGCGATGATTTCAAGGTCATCTTCGGCTGGGTCGTTCGGCTGTATTCACACTGGTTTCTAAATTCCGTGGTCGCACACTTCATTCATAAATAGCTCGATTGTCGCTTCTGTGGGGTTCTGTGATGTTATCTTGCTTCCTCCTGTTGCTCTCTTTATGTCTTCGCAATCTCTCGGAGTAGACACTGAGTTTTTGTTTCAGTGTGTCGATGCCCTGCTTAACTGTTGTGTTTTCTTCTTTATAGCTGGAGTGCTTGCGATTTCGATAAATAATCGATTCCACCAACGATTTCAGCTTGATTGTTCTGATCAAAGATATTCTACAACAAGATGGAGCAATCCTTTACTGGATGAACTGAATGTTTTGTTTCCATAATAAACACTGTTTGTTTACAAACAAAGTGTGTTGTCGTAAATAAAGTCAGTGGCGTGGATCTAAAAATTTGTAAAAAATAGCAATAAACCCTTTGAAGGTTATCGAAAATTGTAATCTTTGGTTATTATTTCATTGGATGCAGAACTAACGTTATTTTTTATAAATTTTGTTAAACTTTCCGATGTTTTCATCTTATTTCTAAATCATTGTTATACGCAGAATTTTTATTGTGCGAGCATATTTTCGATCCGAAAAAAAATTTAATGTGAAAAGAGATTTGAAATAGCATCTATGATTTTCAAATATTGCTGTTCTGGTTTTAATAATAACAAATACCTATACAATTGAATGTTATATCATTATAAATGATCTTATGAACAATCCTGTTATATCGAATATATCTATATTCGGTCACTTTTCAGTTAGGCTGCATATGTTCTGTGGGCTGCATGGTACATTACTACTATTTATACAAGACGATGCTGTATGTCTAAATTTAGATTCTAACACAGTTCGAAATCTTTTTCTGAGTTGAGTCCAGATTTTTATTGAGGACCACCATGTTATTACAGATGGAGCTCATTTGACTGCAAAGGTTTGAAATTTAAGGATACTACAACTGCATACTATATAAGTTAAATTGAATAACAAATTCATTGATCCAGTTCGACATGAAAATGTATTAAATAGGTCAGTGTTACATCAAGTGTGAAGTACGATCATATATAAGTTCTCATTAATGCTGTAATAGGTCTTACTTACCAACAAATTTTTCACCATCGTTTTGAAACCTCGTCTATCCATTGCCTGCACCTTTGAAGGCAAATGATAGTATGAATGTATAGTTTTGTTACACTATACATATATACGATAGATTATTGGAATTTGGTGAGTTTCGCAATGGAATGGAAGGGGCATCAGTATTTCTAGTGGAATAGATATAAAGGATGTATTTTGTATTTATAACTTCCATAAAAAATAACATGTAACATAAAATGAATGATTTTTACATTAATGATTTGAAGAAATACAATAGATAACTAAAATTTACTGATAATCGATTATTCAGAAATTTTTATACATCAATAATATAATAACTAAGAATCCATAACTACTACTTCTTTCGTCTTTGGTAATTGAATCCAAACAGAATCAAAAAAGAGTGTTTAATTCACCATGATAGTCCTGACAACGTTTAAACTTAAAACTAACAATTGCAGAGATAAAATAAAAACTTGTTGATTCTGATACAAAATCAGATGTGTGAGCATACTTCTAAGTCGATTCACCACTTGATGGCTCATTTTCCTTGTCACGTGGTGAATTCCTATAGTGATATATCTTTCCAATATTAGTTTTATCAAAGGCAATTCATGACTTTCTAGAAAATACATGTATAATTGTATACAGATAATACAATTATAAATCAACTTACTAATTAAATTTTCAGATCTTATACTCAAAATATTAGGGTTATTAGAAATCATTTATCTTAATGTTTTTTCTGCTTGTATGCATATCTTAATGACAAATTTGGAAGCCCAGAAATAAATTGCCATAAGTTTTTCTTTTCTGTAAGAATGAATATGTTTCACAAATCTCCAATATTTTGAGCAAGTGATACATTCCCTTACATAATTATGGGCCCTAGGCGAGTGAACGTGTAATGCTAGGGCCAATGCTCATATAGAAGGTGTAAATTTCTGATTGTTTGTTCTCCCTATGAGTCTTTTTACCATACCGTAACATGGGGATACTTTGAATCCTAGGGTTAATTTGATCAAAACTTAGTTATTACTTGAAACTATTATAGTGCTGACATCTTTTGTGCACCCTCAAAACTATCAGCTCAGTCGGCAGCACTGATGGTGTGGTTAGTCAATTAGGACGATTCAGGCGATGAGAAAGCACATGCGTGTGATTAGCTTATTTATTTCTGACGGAACCATTTCGTTGCATTTATTTCTTCTGGAAAACTTACCATCTACAACAGTAAGTTTATGAATACAGATTGTCACTTTACTTGTATTTTTCCTGTCATGTATTTGGTAGTGCTATTAGTGGACATTCAAATCTGGATTTCAATTGGTTTATATTTTGAGACATATTTCATTTCAGGGGGCAAGTTTGATCAAGACCTGGGGAAACATTGGTCAGGTGATCAATGTTGCCCCAACACGTATATCTCGATAAATAAACACAAAAATAACTAGTTTGTTGTTATTATTTTTTTCAGAAATGCCTCGCATGCATAAAAGAGTACTCGGAAGTCGGTTGTACCTCGATTATACCCCTGAAAAATTTGAAGAAGCGGTACAAATAGTTGTTGACGGCACTTTTCAAATAGGAAAAACTTCAAACTTATTGCTGACAATGTATCCGTGATTAAAAGAGAAGATATTGTCGAGATTCAGGCTAGTCTTTCAGAGGAATATGACTCCGATTTCAATTTAAACTATAAATTTGAAACTGACATCGCGGTGGTTGAAGTTTGAATATTTTTTTTCAATTCTCCTTCATTTTTTTCTTAACATGTATAAATGGTTCCTTTTCTGTATTTGATAGTTTCTGTGCCTTAGTTTAGGTCATTTTATTCTAACGGAATTCATATTCCATAATATTTCAATATATTTTGCGATGAAAGTTTGTTTTAATTTCATAAATATTCCCTCATATTGAAAATTAGCTGGTTATACTTGAGGTATGAACATCTAATTTGTTTCTCTACTTCCATTGATCGTTATATTGGGGTAACTTTCGTATTCCGTATAAAATGCAAGTGTGATCAAAGTATCCCCAAAATCAGTATATACATGTATTTGTGTATTTGATCACTCAGTTTAAATTTTTTTCTCAGAAAATCGTTCATTTTTCAGATCTCGTATTTCTAGAATATGTTTGAAGGGTAAAACCGATTATTGTCGTGTTTAAATAATATCTCTATTCGCAAAAAAAACAATGTTATTCGGGATCGAAGATGAAAACTGATCAAAATATCCCCATGTTACGGTATCTCTACTAGGACCTGGGGCCTATTGCACCAAACACTTTGCAACTTTTCACTTTGCACTTTTCACTTTTCAAATGAATTAAGTTGCATGAAACGCATTCATAATTGAAAAGTACAATGTGGAAAGTCAAGTGCAAAGTGAGAAACACTTCGCAGAAAGTAAATGTTGGGAGAAATCTTGTGCAATATAATTAATTTTCACTTTTGAAATTTGTCAGAATGCAAAGTGCAAAGTGAAAAGTTGCAAATTATTTTGGTGCAATAGGCCCCTGGTAATGATGCCTGAAATATTGAAAATAATTACATTCCACAAATATATGCAAAGCTGAATATTACTTACCTCTATATAATCTTGAGCATTCTCGGATACCTATAAGGTTCATTTTCCTCAAATTATTCAGTAGTCCTGAGATATCTGCAATTTTCTGTTGCAGTCTCCTGTTCTTCATCCTCAATACTTTCAGTGTCTTTTTCTGTTCTGCAGGTTTTCATTTAGCAAGGAAGAAGGTAAATTTTTCTTGTTTTGGGGTCCTGGATCATTCACCATTACATTACCAACAAAACATTATCTTTTTCTTGGTCTTGGTACAGTACTTTTAGCTTCAGAACTGAAATAAGGTTATCAAGGTTTTATATCAAGAATCAGAATATATTTGGCAATATTTCCCAAGTCTTAAAAAAATTAAGTAAAACTTAAGTAGTTGGATGTGCTACCCTAAATACTTCCGAGGATACCAAGCAGATTAGAGATGTGTAACACAGTGTTACACCGCGCAATTGCGCTAGCTCAGTTGACTGTGTTGAGTGTGTCAACTCACATTGTCCGAATCCATCAACTCATGGCGAACTCAACTCAATGAAGCGCTCAGCGCTAAGGTATCAGTGTTTGCCTAACGAATACGGTATCATAACTCGGCAAATACACTCAATACAGATTTCGAGTTGAAGTGGATCATTTAATTTCAACGAAAATGGTAATTGTCTAAGTCTATTGCTTTTAGCACTTTCAACTGCTCCATTATATTAAAGAATTAATGATATTGTGCACTCTATGAATTAATTATATTTGGACAAAACGGCATTTTCTCCAGAACTTTCAATAGCTTTTTCATTAAAAAATGGTTACCGGTGCACAGAATAAATAGCTTAATTGGGCGTCTTGAGACATGGTCTGTTTTTCTTTTTTATAGGGCAACCTTGTTGTAGGTTCCAAAATTGTATAGTATGCTAAAATCTACCATAAAATACTAAAAAAGAAATTAACCAAAATTTCTTGGCCTGTAATATGCAAACGAGATCCAGGAATTACTCAGTATGATCTGGAGTGAGTCATATTTTGTGCGCCGTGCGTCAACACTGCCGAGTGCCGGATGCCCGCGGGTTATTGCTGCGCTATAGCGCAATTTTGAGTTAACTCAATGAGTTGACACAGGGAGCTGCGCCTGAGTCACTGTGTTGGCGCACAAGAATTCACTGAGTTACACATCTCTAAAGCAGATAAATCTGAAGCGGTTAATGTATTAAATAAATATGAATCAGTCAATGTAGCAGATAAATCTAAAGTAATCAGTGTAGCAGACAAATCAGTAGCTGTTGAAGTGCTGAATAGTTCAGAATCCTCAGTTTGCGATTCCCTGACACTACCCAGCTTATTATTTTCTAACGGCTCCGGAGTCACAGGCCTTTCATATGGAGATATGCTACTGGAACTGAAATTAGAAATATTATATTTTTATATTCATATCATCCAAATCAAATTTGAATAAAACACCCTAATAATATCCAATAGACTTACCAATGAATCGATAACGAAATCCTTGACGGAATAGCTTCAGGTTTAAAAAATCATTTTCCTGTTTATATTAGGAAATCTTCATCAGAAAAATGGCCAGAGCAAACATATACCTCCTTCGATAATTTTGTATTTCCCAAATTTATTTGAATCATCCACAATTTCCGTCTGACATTATCACCAGATATTCTATTAAAAGAAAATACTGCTTTTGAAATAAGTTTACAATATGCCATTTTTCAGTTTCATACAACAAATAATTATTGTCCAACCTCGTTTTCACTACAAAAATCACTTCGTTAACTCAAAACAATGAGTTTGAACTTGTTCCACCTAAGCATCAGCTGTCAAAGAAGGCGGCCATGATGGAATTCATTCGTGCATCCAGGTCACGTGGTAGGAAGCCACCAATAGGAAGCTGCTGGAATGTGTTTTGATTTTGACGAAAATAATAAACATATTGCTATCTTATTTCGGCCACGTTTTCTCTCTCACTATGCTCTATCTTGTTGTGAAATATCTTTGGTTCTGATGCCATTTTCATATTGTATCAGCCATCCTATGTCCTTCCGACAGCGTTGAACTTTTCCTCCAGCCTTCTTTGCCAGTGAGGTAGGCGAGGTTGTGGACAGGGTTGAATTGTGTGCTATCTTGGTTTGGTCTTCATGCCCAGCACTTTCACTACAGTTGTTGAGGCACAATAAAGGATGAGATGGATTGTTTCCAGTTGTGTTGCCATTGAGAGGAACTTTGGTATGACATCAGTGTTCATTATCTTGAGAAAAACCGCTAGCTTTCTGGATGATCTAATCCTGGGAAGTGTTGGTCTGGAGAGTGGATTCGAAGAATTAACCTGAGATGGTATGTGTTCAGTCTGTGTCTCTTCATCCGTGAGGACATTTTCTTGGAGCGGTAATTGGAGTTCCGTTGTACTTCCTTCTCTTGTTGTTTCGCTGTTGAGATTTCTGTTTTCATAAGTTATGTGTTCTTCTCTAATTCAGTTTCCTTCGATGTTTATTTCCTTCACAACTTCATTTTTAATTTCCTGTAGCCTATCTCTCGAGTTAAGTTTGTTTCTGAGGATTACCCGATACTGATCAGCTATCCTCTGTTCAGTCACTTGTAGATCTAGAAAACATCGCTTGAACTCATTGAATAACCGTTGTCTGTATGCAGTTTGTTCTTGACCCATGTTTGTTATTTTAAGGTAGATGCGCATGATCGTTTCATTCATACAAAAAACCTTTACCAGCAAAATATGAACAGTTTGCGTGGTCATCGCTTTAAATTATCCAAGAAACCATTCAGATCATTGCCACGCCAGCAATACCTTCCCAACAGGTTGTTCAACGCATGAACCAACTGCCATCGACGATTGTGGAGTCTCCAACTGTCAATGCATTCAAGAATAGACTGGATAGATAGCATCCTCATTGATTGTCGAGATTTCTTCTATAAATGAGTTTCTTTTTTTTCTATATCAAATGTTCATTTCGATGTGGTTATATTATTATTTGTTTTGGGTTTTATAGGTTTAACCTCAAGCCTCATTCATTTTTAAATAAATAAATAAATACAACTTGTCCATTTCATGCGTCTTCCGGGTAACCCTGCTTGAGTAAACGCTGGTTGAAGATCCTGCGTAGCACTCACTGTAGGGGGTGACACTGCTGTTGTTTGTCTCCTTGGTTCTTCTTGTTAAGCTATAGTGTTTTGTATGACAGGGGCCCTGCCACTGACGTCCCGCATGCTGTCATGTCCAGCGCCAGCTACAGACATGCCCTGACGATCCTCAGGTAGCGACTCAATATTTCTTTCTATTCCTTAATTGTACTGTAATGTACCGAACTAGGGTAGGTTCGGCCAATCGCCTATACCGTAGAGGGATGGTGAAATAATACCCTATAGACTCATCAAAGGTGTTTAATAAATTTCACTGAATGACCGTAGTAACATGTAATCGGACTCTTCCCTAAACAATTGATACGTGTGTTTTTAAACAATCCAATTGTTAGTATTTATACTTAGCAAATAAACATAGTCGGCAATGGTTATACATTCAAAGATTACTCTACGTGATATTTCAATAATATTTGAGATGATACTTCTCACGTATGATAATTATACAGGCTGTGTGTACTGACACATACTACACCTTCCCCCTTTGAGAGAAAAAAAAATTTTGTTTTCTATGAAAATGTAAAAAAAATTTTTTTTTTTGACTTATCTATATCTTGAAATCTATACCTATACACCTATCACAGTTTTAGTTTATCTTAAATCTACAAAGTTTATAATATTATTTACCTAATCCAATATTTACAACAATCTCTTAAATTTAATCACTGAAAATAGTGTTTTACTCTATTTTTGTGCACTTCTTTGAGTTTGTTCTTGTCCGTTTTCACAATAATGTTCGGATTTCGCACTTCCACTATTTCATATGGACCGTTGAATAAAGGGTCAAGCTTATTGTCCATGTTTTTGTTATTTATAAGCACTTTATCCCCTACTTCGTAATGTTTTTCATTACATTTCTTGTCAAAATCTCTTTTCTTTTTAATTTTATCGTCACCAAGTTTTCTCTAGCATCTTTCCAAGCTGTTTGCAACCTATATTTGAGTTGAATTGGATAGTTGTCAAAATTGTAGATAGGATCTACTTGACTTTTCAAATTTTGTGGAAATCTACTAGGTTTTCCGAAAACTAATTCGTATGGAGTATAGCGAGTTGAAGAGTTCACGGTATTGTTATATGAAAAGCACCAATATGGAACCCAATTACTCCAGTTATTACTTTCCTTAGCTGTGTGCATTCGAAGGAAAGCTCCTAAGTGTTTATGCGAATTTTCAAGTGCACCTAGTGTTTCGTGGTGATAAGCTGTTGAATTGAATTGTTTAATTTTGAGTAAATCACACGATTCACTGAATATTCTTGATAAGAATTCTGTGCCTTGGTCTGTAACAACTTCAGACGGTATACCACACCTTAAAACAAAGTTTTCAATAAAAGATTTTGAAACTTCTTCTGCTTCTTTATTAGGAAGTGGATAGCACTCTACGAATTTGGTTAAGTCACATTGAATTGTGAGTATATATTTATTATTTTTCACATCAGTAGGTAGAGGACCTACAAGATCAAGAAAAATTTTCTGAAATGCAGACGAAGCTGTGGTAGTGATTGTCAAAGGTTCTTTCCTAGGTAAAGAATGTTTGTGACGTTGACAATCATCACACTTCTTTACAAATTTTTCAACATCAGATTTTAAACCGTTCCAAAAATACTCTCTTTTAATATTATTAAACATGCGTTGGATACCTGCATGTCCACCGGTAGGAAGCATGTGAAAATCGTTCAGAATAATTTGCCTTAGTTCTCTGTCTTCGATTCGCGTTACATCTCTTATTACGTTAATCTTTAACGATGTTCCTAGAATTTCCTTTTTGTAATTTGTCAACATATTCAAAAATTTTCATTACTAGCTAGCTTTATGAGGTACAATTCTAATATATCATTTTCTGCGCATAATTCTTCCAGTTTCCTCAACGATGTACCTAAGTCGTACGCTGATCGGATGTCCTGGTTAATAAAAATGATTTGTGAATTCACATTATATAACAAATTTTTATTGTACTGCTCCGAACGTTGATTTTCCAAATTACGAAATTCTTTTCCTGAAATTGGCCTCAACTCGACACTTTTCGCTGGACGTTTTAAAACTTCGACTACAATAGGGTGATCAATCCTCTTATCGTCGGAGGTATTCGTCTCGTGTTGTTTAGAACCTATTTCATTTTTAGTTCGAGACCTCGTCATGACGCTAATGTTTTCAACTCCTACATTTGTCATTTCTTTGAGATCTTTTGAATCTATTTTGATACGCGATAATGCATCTGCTGTTACATTTTCTGAACCTTTCACGTAATGAACCGTGAAGTCATATTCTTCTAAAATCAAACGAACTTGGTTAATCTACTTGATGGATTAGTCATATTGAACAAATAAATCAGTGGTCTGTGATCTGTTAAGATTTTAAATTTTCGTCCATACAAATAAGGTCTGAAATGTTTGACTGACCAAACTATTGCTAAAAGCTCTTTTTCAATTGTACAATAATTCTTTTCTGCTGGATTCAAACTTCGCGAAGCAAAAGCTATTGGATGGTCATTAGCATTCGATAAAACTGAACCTAACGCAAATCCACTAGCATCTGTTCTAAGAATAAATTCGTTATTCTCTGAAAAATCTGGATATTGCAGAATAGGTGCTGTCAGAAGGACTTGCCTTAAAGTTTGGAATGCATTCTCGCAATCTTTGTCCATTGAAAAACTTTTCCTTTTCGTGACAAGTTGTTCAAAGGTTGAGCTATTGCAGCAAAATTCTTGATGAATTTTCTATAATAATTAGCCAATGCAACAAAACGTTTCACTTCTTCAGAACTCGTAGGTACAGGATATTTTGAAATAGCCTCAATTTTCTCTGGATCTGGCGAAATGCCCTTATCCGAAATAACATGACCTAGATACAACATTTCCTTCTTCAAGAATTCACATTTACTAGGATTTAATTTCAAATTAACTTCTCTCAGGCGTTGTAATACTTTCACAAGATTTTGATTATGATTTTGCAAAGAGTGTCCGAAGACTATCAAATCATCTAAGTAAATAAAACAAGAATCGTAGTTTAAACCTGACATAGCTATTGTCATGAGCCTTGAGAATGAGCTAGGGCTCGTTTTTAATCCCATTCCTAGTCTTTTCATTTGATATTGACCCCTTTCAGTTGTAAATGCTGTATATGGTCTGCTATCGGGATGTAATTCTAATTGGTAATATCCTTGCGCTAAATCTAGATGGGAAAAGTAGATTGCTCCCGACAAGGAATCTAGTATTTCAGCAATGTTTGGTAATGGAAATTTATCACCTTTAATTTGTTTGTTCAATAATCGGTAATCTAATACCACTCGAAACTTCTTGACTCCGTTTTGATCCGGTTTCTTTGGTACGATTAATAACGGTGAGGACCATTCAGATTTGGCCTCCTCTATTATTCCGTCTCGTAGCATTTTGTCTACTTGCTTATGAATTTCATTTTTCTGTGAATGTGGTAATCTATATGGTTTAACATAGACTGGTTGAGCTTCTGGTTTCAGTAAAATTTTTTGTCGGTATAAATTAGTAACCGTTAAATGATCACCATCTATGTGGAAAATATCTGCATACTTGGCACAAATTTTTTGTACGGAAGTTATTTCTTCCTTGTTCAAAGATTTCATGTTAATTGAATCTAATATTTCATCAACTCTTTGTACCGATATTTCATTTCTACCATAGTTTACAACATCGAATTTTGAAAGACTTTCAATTTTGGAGAGAAATTTTTTAATCTTATTTCTCTATCGGTTACATTTAATAGTCTGATTGGAATTTTATGGTCTTCAGGTTTTGCGATTATTCCCGCGATAATAACTCCTTCACATATTTGTTCGTTCGAAATGACACATTCTTGTGTTTCTTCAGTATGACAACAATGAATTATTTCGCATCTCGGTGGTATAACGGTATAATGTTCAACTTTGGATTTCAGTGGTACAGTAGTTTCTCTATTTTTATTATTTAGTTTTAAAATGAAATTTTCGTAATCAATCACTGCTTTATGTTTTTTGAAAAAGTCTGATCCTAGAACACCTTGTATACTTGAATCAAAGGATTTTACAACTGAAAAATTATGAGCAAGACTAGTGTTTTTTATAATCATTGAAATTTTTGCGGAGCCCATAGAAGATGTGGATCCGGCTATACCTTTAATTTTAATTTTTTCTTTAGTATCTATTTTTTCTCCTTCAGCTAAATATTCTGGGAAAATACAACTTATACTCGCACCTGTATCGATTAAGAAATTTAATTCATGTCTGTCATACTTCACTGAAACATAATTTAGAGCGTTTATATTGTAATTAACATGACTGTTGGTCACGAAAAAACTTATCCGCTGCAGATTTTTCTTCTGTAGAAGAGTTTGTGCAATTTTCGGCTAAATACGATCTGTGCTGGGTCGAGTTCCCTTTGTTATTATTTTTAAAATAATTCGCGAACTGGCGCCCGCGACCTTGACCGTTCTCTTTTGTGCTGAATTGCTGAAATGCTTGTTTGGATTCTCCTTACGACGGTCATTACCTCTATGAGACGATGCATTATTGAACTTTGTCTGACTATAATTTATACTGTTGAAATTACGATTAAAATTTTTCATTGCAAAGACTTTTTGAGTAGATGTTGAAGCTGACATTTTTACAAGTTCCTCTTCTTTAGCTGATGCTACAGCATCTTTGAGGTTATTAAAATTTCTTGCCTTTATTATAGTTCTAATTTCCGTATTTCGTAAACCATTCGAAAATGCGCCCAAAGCAATTTTTTCATTTACTTTGGCTAAAACAGGTAATGCTTCTGGTGCATTATCTGCTTGAGCGATAGTTAGATCTAGAGATAACTGTTCAATAAGTTTAGCAAAATCTTCTATTGTTTTATTCTCCTGTTTTAAACTATGGAGTTGAGTGGATAATGCTGCAGGTGACTTTTTGGTTATTAGGAATTTTTTCATATCTACCATCAAATCTTCAACTTTCTGATACTCTTTCTTCAATCTTAATTTAGCATTAGGCGTTAATTTAATTTTTAGAACATAATTAATAAGAGAATTTCTACCTTGCTCATCGAGCATATCTTTATATAATTCTATGGCATCAATTAGTTGCATCACAGATTCTTCTGTATTATTCATTGATGGCAACAGAGACGATGCTGTTCTCAGATCAAATTTTTCACTCTTGATTGATTTCTCGGTATATACTTTATCTTCGATTAATTTTGATCTTTCCTGAAGCAATTTTCTAGATTCTGAAAGTGAATTTTCTATGATGGTTTGGTAAGTGCTTAATGTTTCGAGAGAACTTGGTTCGGATTTGACATTTTTATTTAATTTATCAAATTTGTATTCTAACTTGACCAATTCATTTAGAAATTTATTTATTCTGTCGGCTCGCTCCCTACGTTCACGCGGTTCCTTTTTGATATTCTCAAGGAATTTTGAAGCGATAACACTTAACTCAGCATATAGTTCAATAATATCCATTGACAAGTATCCATAAGGGAAAAAAAATCTTACGGTTTTTCCTTGGTACTGCCCATTAAACCAAATCCTGGTGGCTTCTTCTGATCTCCAGCTGCACCTTCTTTTCAATTGCCTTCTTGATTTTCCAGTACAAAAACATGATGGCGCCAATACATACTAGAATGAATGCTACCAGTCCTAGGATTTCTGGGATTGACAGGTTTGTTGCTTCTACAGATGAAGTGGCTGAACCATTCCCCGTTTGTGCAATGATAACCTCTTCCTGTTTGGATTGTCCAGATCCCATCTTGGCTAGAACTGCGTATCGTCAGAAGAAGAAGAACCACATACCATCACTGATGTAACCATTAAGACCTCTAACAGTATAGAACTGGCAGGATCGCCATGTAATGTACCCAACTAGGGTAGGTTCGGCCAATCGCCTATACCGTAGAGGGATGGTGAAATAATACCCTTTAGACTCATCAAAGGTGTTTAATCAATTTCACTGAATGACCGTAGTAACATGTAATCGGACTCTTCTCTAAACAATTGATACGTGTGTTTTTAAACAATCCAATTGTTAGTATTTATACTTAACAAATAAACATAGTCGGCAATGGTTATACATTCAAAGATTACTCTACGTGATATTTCAATAATATTTGAGATGATACTTCTCACGTATGATAATTATACAGGCTGTGTGTACTGACACATACTACAGTACCATGTACCATCATTATGGGTTGCATTTTATACCTACTGCTAGGTTTAGCTCGGGTACCTCGGGTTTGCTAAGCCCATACTCCAGAACTTACCATTCCAGAGCCCCTGAGGGCGTATTAATATTATTATTTTCATTATTATTCATTTACATTTGCTCGTTTCCATATGTTTCGTGGCTCTTTCGAATTAAAAAGAAGTTTTAAGCTCAAGTCTTCGTCGTTCAACAACCACAGGTAGAATTGATTCATTTTTATGGTAACTTTTCTTCTTCTTGATTTCGCGTTAGCTTGAAATAATTTTCTAAATCCATTTCCATTTATTATTTCTTTCATTTGAAATTAAGGGGATGAATTCCTGATATTCTCATTAAATACAGTTCACTTAAACAAAACAAGAGCAATATAATATGTGCTTTCTGATGGCGCTGGAGTAGCATTAGGCCATTGATATTTTCCGGATAGTGATCGATGTGTTTAAATTCATTTAGAACAACGTATCCAACAACTCAGCCAACGACACAATGAAAAAAAGACGAACTACAGAAAAATCTTCAGCTCAACATATGATCTCCGCTATTTAAACATACATGATTAGCGGTTTGTGATCTTGTAATATTTTTTATGTTATTCTTATGTTTCTGTTTTCTTATCTCTAAAGGTCTTGATATCTCCTGTATAAGATTGAATATTGTTAACACAATTTTTTGATTTTTGTGTTTCATTCATTCAAACCAGAACGAAACCAATGAATGAATCACAAAAATAAAAAAAATGTGTTTACAATATTCCCTGTATATGTGGAAAATCTTATACAGAAGAGACATCAAGACCTTCAGAGATAAGAAAACGGGAACATGAGAACAACATCTAAAATAGAGACATAACAAGATTTCAAATCGCTGATCATGTATGTTCAAATAGCGGAGATCATAATATGATAAACTGGAATAACACAAATATCCTAATGGCGGAGCCTGATAATTGAAGAATGAAAATTAAGAATCCACATGTATTTTGTCATATGAAGTAGATAATTTGGCCAATTGTTTTGTTGGAATAGATCGTATTTGGATTGATTCATTGAAGAAAGAAATGACATCAGGAAATTTCAAAATTAAATAAATCCACATCTCTATGTGTTGGCAACTGTCTAAAGAAGGTGTCTGATATAAGTACCAAAACGTTACATTATCCTTTTCATTTATTTATTTTTTCCGTTTTACTGTTGGGCAAACATTTTTTCAAAAACAATTTGCTCCTGACAAATTAGTGCAATAATTTTTGTAGGAGCACCTCGTCTTAATTGAATTTTTTAATTATTTCTGTTTCAAAGACTGAAAGTGAAAACATAAAAATATTTTTAAATGTATTTTTCATGTTGAATTATTCGACAATATTAGTTAAAATGAAAACAGAACGTTGGAGTCTCTTATAGAATCAATATTGAGATCGCCACACAGCATAATATCGGCTCCGGGCTCCTACAGGATTTCTAAAAGATCACCTTATTCATCACAAAACAAACTACTATTAGTGTAAACAATTCAAAATAATTACCCTTTCAGTAGAATTCCTATAAGTATGTAATTTCACAATCCTCGAATTCTCTTTCAATACAGAAAGCATTTAAATTCAAGCATTTCGTTTTTATAGTATTTCTACACCAAATGCCAACTTCACCTCTTTTTATATTAGATCTACAAAAGTGTTTATGAACTTTCAGAAATTCGGAAGAAATAAAATCAGCTTTAGGGTATGTGAGAAATTGACAATTAAATCATAGCAATTCACTACAGAACAGTTTTTGTTTTTCTTAATGTTTTCTCTCGAGATTCAATCCTCCTCTGGAAAAATCTTGTTATATACACACCTTTTGGCCATAGCATTGGATCCATTGCTTTTTCGAAGTCGTTAAAATTTATGGTAACCTTAAAGAATGTAAAGTGTTCGGGATATTTTGATGTCAGCTCTTCACATTCTGCTTCACTAAACTCGCTTCGGAGAATCTGTTTCAAGTCTTTCGCCCTTGTACCAGGTTGTAATCTTGATACATACAGAAACGCCTTTTTGGGATTTACCAGCATTTTGAAAAATTCAAGTTCTGTTTACTCAATACCAAGTACTTGGTTGAATTCCATTTCAGATTTCTGCATATGAATGCACACTGCCGATTTTTTAGATTCGCTTGTTTTAAGCAATCTGGATGCATGTTTGCTTAACATTTTACGCACTTCACAAAGTCTACTACTTTTCGGTTACAATGATCGCAAATAAGAACTTTAAAATTATTAGTTTGCATCTGTCTCCTACAAAACCTTAATCAATTTAAATTTCATTAAATAGAATATGAAACAACAGATTACAAATGGAAATATCGCCAAGAATTAAACAAGTAAGGTTTACAGAAACATCGTCCGTGTAGCCACAACTGTCGTGTTTACATTGTCCAAGCTCGAAACAGCTGCTTGCAGTTATTTGTTTATTAGATGATCAGTTTCATTATGGTTGAAACCAATTACCGTGATCGTTTCCGCATATTGAGATACAGGTGGAAGATTTTAAAATATCAGTCAAACCGTTTGTCTAATGATGAATGGGTAAGCTTCGTGTCTTTAACTTTCAAGATTTTTGTTTATGGAGATTGGAGAGAGTATTTGTTGGAGTTTGTCTGAAATGGTGCAGGCGTTATACAATTTTCGCTAATTAAGTGCTCGATTGTTGATTTATGACTCAAGAAAGAGTACTCAAAACATTTATAGTTTTCGATTTACAGCGGCGAGTCGAAAGATAGGAAAAGCAGTTTGCTGATTCTCAATGGATACACTCTCCTGTAGTTTCATGAAAGGCATTATCAGCTCCGGAATATAGGTTTAATTTTTGTTGAATTTATCGACTGATATTATTTTCTGGTTCACTGAAACTTATTCACACACTTCAATAATTTTCGCGAAACCTCTCTTCATTCCACACTGCATAAATAGATTGCAACAACTGATCTTGAACGTTTCAGCATCTTAGACTACACTTTGACACCTTCGAATGAAAAAGAGTTGAACCTCGTGTTTTTATCTTCCAAATTCGTGCATTATAGAGGTTGTTTTCGGGGTGGCTTTAGTCTGATCCATATGTATTGGAAGGGAAGTAACTTCACAAGACAAACGGTACTCTTCGTGTGAATCTTTACTATTGAACTTTACATGTTTCGAGCTTTACACGCTCATCTTCAGGAGTTAGATGAGCGTGTAAAGCTCGAAACATGTAGAGTTCAATAGTAAAGATTTCATACGAAGAGTAGTTTGTCTTGTGAAGTCACTTCCCCTCCAATGAATATGGAATTTCAAGACATTAGGACATTTGCTAATAATTTAGTCTGATCCGTTTTTGCTAACGAGCAAAATGATTCGCACTAAAGGTAGTGCCAAATCGTTTGCTCACGCTCCTAGAGCACCTCAAGTGATTCAGATTTCCCTTTAATCTGAAGAGAGCCAAAGCTTCAAACAGCTGTCTGCAGATTATCAGAATACCATAATATTTTCATAGATTCTTCATACGATGTGCCTGACTAGCCCCGGATAATGAACTTAATATTTGTTGGATTCAACGAACATCATTCACTTGCATGTTATGTATCATAAGCAATTGCCTTGAAACTTTTTTTCATTTCACGTTTCATTGATTCGTTGAAACCTTAATGGTTACAACATCGGAGACCAATAGTTCAAATCTACAAAAAAGCAGTAATTTTGTTCTTCTGACGAATTATTATAGATCGTCCTAACATTATGATTTAAATCTAGCTGATTCATTGTCAAATAGATTTCAACTTTTTGATTATTTGTTTCGGCAGAACTACATTACGAAATTGAATATTTCTTAAGAGCTGTATCAGTTTCAACGATCTCGTTACAGCTCAGGACTTTTAATCTAATACTTCTTCGAAGAATTTTCCAGTGGCGTTCCAAAAGATGAATTTCACTCTCACAAGCTCCTTAAAAATAAGATTCATTATTGCATTCAATTAGTTGTTCACATCTGCTTAAATTCGTGATTATTTTGCAGGATCCTGACATAATAAGAGATGTACTCGTGAAGGATTTCAACTGTTTCTCAGACAGAGGTGTCTTCATGGATAAAAATGATACTTTGACCGGTCAATTATGGAAACTTCCAACACATAAGTGGAAACCTCTGAGAACAAAAATGTCCAGTTGCTTCACAATTGGAAAACTGAAAATGATGTTCCCCAATCTTCTGAACGCTGGAGCCGAAATGGAAAGTTATCTTGAAAATTCATCCGACAGAAAATCATTCGATGTGAGTATTCCATCTGAATTATTCTCCTTGGAAAGCTGTTGTTTGTTTTTGTTGTAAAAAATTGAAACTTATAGTAATAATTAGAGAATATTTTAATTTCGGGGTCCCGTAGACATCGACCAGATTATCAAATCCTAACAAATTCACTCCCATAATATTTCCTAATGAAATTCCTTATTGAAATGAATATGCACTTCCATACTGTTGTTTTAAGGGGACTGTGGTGACAACGAAATTCTAGGTATTTGAATCTGGTTTGTCATCCCATGACTCACGAGAAAGCTATCTGCAAATTGTAACCATGATTCATGGACCTCAAAATTCACAATACAGGTAAGGGTTGAGATTAGCCCTAGATAACGGGACATTCGTAAAATTTACGATGGTCAATGTTTATCGTGATTTTTCGTTTGCTTCCGGATACCGCAACGGGGTGAAACTCTCAGTACCTTCCTATTTAGTTGCTAGCTTGGCTCTAGTGTACAAAAAATCGCATTATTTTCAGTTGAATTGCAGATTTTAGTCCAGTATTCGTCAATTTTACGATAGTCCCGTATTTACGTTAGTTAGTTTTCGCGCGAGTTTTTTCCGGTTTTAATAAGAATTCGAAATTTTTTATTATATTTTGGTTTTTCATTTCTCAATGTAAAATTTTCAACACTTTTCGTGAGTTTTCCTCGAAAGATTTTCTGAAAAATGAATGTTTTGTCGACCGTCGTAAAATTCACGATAGTCCCGCAATGACGTGTGTTGAAACAAGTCCCGTTATCTAGGGTTAGAAACCCTTAACGCGCAGGTCCATGAAACATGGAGGCCGGTAGACAGTCAACGATAGAATGCTTATTATTCTCTCTCTTAGTCTCTTAAATAAATATACAGTTTTAATGTCGTTGAATATTTCAAATGTTCCCGTAATAGTAACCATTCCCAAATTGGTGACACCAACGTGATCCGCGAGTGATAAGGGAGGTTTACAATTACGAGACATTTATTCGGAAACTACGCGAATTTTATAGTAAAGATGGCATCTGAATCTCACGACGAAATAGCGAACGTGGAAATAACCGGTGATCACATCGATGCAGTGCGGGACACAAAAATTCCACAATTCTGGCCTACTAAAATAATCCTGTGGTTCAAACTGTTAGAAGCCCAATTCACTTCAGCTCGTGTCACAAACGACGAAACAAAGTTCAATTTAACCATCGCGAACCTCGGCGAGGTTACGAACAGTGGAAGACATTATCATACATCCCCTGAGATCAACCGGTACGAGTGTAAAACAAGAACTAATAAGGGACTTACCGAATCGGATAGTTCGCGTGTGAAAAAGCTAATCGAGAATGAGGAAATCGGCGACCGCAACCCTCTCAATTTTTTAGAGACCTAAAAAACCTCGCAACAGGACAATCCCCGACGATTTCACTGACGCTGTGGAAAACATTTCAACGTACAATTATAACGTCATTTTTCGACTGACAGGAAAATTTCTATTCTCCGCCAAGAAAATGTGCTAAGCAATTTTCCGTCCGAAAAACTATGCAAAAGATTATAAGAATCGGTAAAAACCATGATCTAACTTTTTAACAGATCAATAATGCAAATTTCAAGTACCTGTTATTCATATCGGTAACATTCATTCCTTCATCAGACAGTACATGTCAATACATCATACTTCAAAACTATTAAACCGTTATGAAATCGTGGAGGACTATATAAGCACTAATACATACTGACTTTATAATAAATCAATGTAACAATAAATACATTATTTATTTTCATCAACCTCTGTGATAGGTCTTCAGTTATCCACAAATGAACTTCGTTCTTGTAATTTCAATATTCCTTAAACGAATTTTAATCAATAAACGTAATAGAACTATTCAAAAGATATTCGTACCTTGATTCTTACATTTCCTTCAAAAATACATTTTCCCGATAGACTTCCTCCTCTTAAACACATGACAGTTGTCAGAATTTTCCGAGTCATAAATAAATCATTTAAGAATGTCAAAAAATCAAATATAACGATCGTAAATGGATAGAACATGTGCGTAAATGAATCAATCCGAAATGGATATTCAGATTTTCATGAATTTCAAAACGTTTGAAATAAAATAACATATTTTCGGATGAGAAGTGACATGGCTCGTCAATTGCCAGCCTCACTGCGTTCGGCTGTCAACTCAAGCTCGCCATGAAAACACTCTCCTCCTTATAAAATATACTATACCGTCGGAAATTCAACGTGTTTTGGCCGTCTCTACCGAACGAACATGGCGGCTATAGTCGAAATGGCGGACCGTATATCCGAAATACGCGAAGAACCCCTACGTATCGCGCACATGTCCAGTGATCCCGGAAACGGTAGTGAACTAAGTGAAGTGCGGGAAGAACTAAAACAGTTACGTTCGCGTTTTGATGCTCTTTCGCTCGATAGGCAACGATCATTTTCGCGAAAACGTGGAAGAAGTTCAAGCCGTGGTCGGTACCGGAACCACCGGAATGGTATCGTCGACCATCATGTCGAGCGGTCGAGGTATTTGTTGCTCGCAATGTTCAAATAAGATAAATCGATATGACGATTCAATTAATTGTTCCACTTGTGACAGTAGTTTTCATATTAAGTGTGTTGAGATGCCCATTGAAGAATTTAACAAAATTCGAGAAGATGGAGGTATAGTTAAGTGGACCTGTGATAGATGTTCACCCAAAATACTTGACAAAAGTATGATAAATACATCTCGATCTGTTGAAATTCCAGTTACTAAGGAAGATCTCCTAGCTCTAAAAAAGGAAATTGTAAGTGAAATTACTTTATATTTCACTAATATGAATCTTTGAAAAACATTATAACAGCACAAAGTAAACAAATTGAAATCCTATCAAATGAAATATGTGCCATTAATGATAAGAAAAACGTTATCAAGACAACAGCTGATATGAATATCTCCGGAATTCCACCTGTTCGGATTTCCCTCCCTGACTCAGATAAATCCATTACACCAATTCGTTCAGCTGTTTCGTGCAATTCCGAATCGGGAAATACTGAAATGGAAATTGTTGCAACAAATGACCAACAGAAAAGTGACCTTGCTACTAAAAATGAGTCATCCGAACGGACCATCGTTGCATCAAAGCAAAGACATAAATCAAGAAACATAACTAATCGCGATAATCTGGAAGTAGTGTTAGCTACAGGTAATAAAACTTTCTCAGCAGTCTCAGCTCATGAGGAGGGGTTTACAGTTGTTGAAAATAGAAGGAAAAGACGTCGAAATAACAATTCTATACTGGGAACATGCAAAAACACTGAAATTACAATAAAATCTGCTCCCAAATTCAAATATTTGCATGTTTGTGAACTTCATCCTGACATGTAGGAGAGAACTGTTGTACATTATCTGAAGAATAATGGCATAGTCGATGTTAAATGCACTAAAATGAAGTCAAATAGACCAGACGAATGTTCTTCGTTCAAGCTGATGGTACCCGAACATCTTTTTGCTGCTTTGAAAAACCCTGAAATTTGGCCAGAGGGAGTGCAATTAAATAATTTTTTATTTCGTCTAACAAAGAGCAAGATCAACGAATGAAGAAGAAATATACACTAGTTCATCAGAATGTCCAGTCCATTGGAAATTGCCTTAACCAACTAGATGTGTTTGTAAATAAACTTGATGTGACCTTTCTCACCATCACAGAACATTGGAAAAGTAAGGATGAACTTCTTCTTTACAAATTTTCAAATTTCAATTTAGTTTCTTCATTTTCTCGGGAGAGTGGTAAACACGGAGGATGCGCCATTTACTGTAAAAGTGGGATTGTTTGCAGAGAGCGAAATGATTTTGACTGTTCGATTCCATTTGTGTTTGAATGTTCGGCAGTTGAGTGTTTCATTGATTGTAAAAAGGTTATCATCATTTGTGTTTATCGTCCATGCTCTGCCGCTACATCGTGTATAGAAACCTTTTTTGAAAAAATGCATAACATTCTTGTAAAGCTCACTGAGGAGTCTTGTTATTTTATAATTTCTGGAGATTTCAACATTGATATTTTATTGACTAATACTACTTCAGAAAAATTTGTATCACTTGTTGATGGATTTAATGCAAATTTCATGATTAAGGAACCAACTAGAATAACACCTTTTCCTCCTCATGCATAGATAATATAATTACTAATATAGATGATGAAGCATCAGTCGATGTTGTTGATGAACATATTTCTGATCATACAGCACAAATATTTTCCTTTGCGGCCTCCAAGAGAACCAATAAAAAGAAAAAAATTCGCTTGATGAATGAATATACCATTGAAACTTTTTTAATCTCATTGTCCGAAGTGGACTGGAGTATTTTTCGTCTGACTTTTGTTCCAGTATTGACTCCTTGTGGGGTGTATTTCACGAAACTTTCAAACGCATATTTGATAGTTCATTCAAACATATTCTTGTTGATGATCATTCGAAGATAAGAATTTCCATAACACCTGAAGTTCAAGAACTCCGAAACTGCTTAGATGCCTTATTTGTCATGTCAAGGCAAGATCCCGGTCACGTCGGATCGTATAGGAGAGTAAAATTTCTGTATGATAAAGCATTGCAGAAAATGAACCAGAATCATTTCAGAAAGTTAATTTCCACTGGTATAACTTGCACTGGCTTAATTGAAACTCGAATTAAGTGGACTGTATATTAGAAAACTGACATTGAAATTGGAACAGACGCTACAGAACTTGTACGAATAATGGCCGTATCTGCGTAACGTCCGATCTTGTCAGATCTTGAAGCTCGAATTCTATCTCCGCTGCGTCGCTGCATCGGTCGTTCTCGTCCCTCGCGCAGAGGCTAGGTTCCACTTCTTTCTAGTCACTGCTCCCTCTGGTGGCGGACAATATAGTTCGCTGAGTGCGTTACCATATACCGCCGGCCTTGAAATTAGTGATTTCAACAAGTTATAGCTAACAAACATGATAAACAAGCATATGAAAGAACAATAAACAATTCATAACATTAGCAGGTAAGTTCATATATCAAGTTCAATTGTCAGCAACTTCACCTTGAGTTGGTAAAGGACATAATTTATTTACAGGTCGTTTGAGCACGCTGCCGTCACTTAACCGCACTGACACGACTCGAATAACACCATCGGTGCCCGGAAAACACTCCACAACTCGAGCCATCTTCCATACAAGCGGTGGTAAGTTGTCCTCCTTGATGATGACTAAACTGTCAGGTTTCAATAGATTTGCATGATGGCTCTTCCATTTCAATCTTGTCTGCAGATTCCCCAGATACTCTAGGCTCCATCTTTTCCAGAATGATTGAACCATTCGTTGACGACTTTGATACAACTTGAGACGATTCTCTGGGATGCAAGTATAGTCTCCTTCAGGTAAGGAAGTCAAAGTTCTTCCTATCAAGAAGTGTGCAGGAGTGAGGGGAAGGTTATCCTCTGGATTAGGATGCATGGGATACAGAGGTCTCGAATTTAAAATAGCCTCAATTTGACATAGAATTGTGGAAAAATCTTCAAAATGTAATTTAGTATTACCTATTACTCTTTTTAGATGAAATTTTAGAATTTTTATTAGATTCCCATAAACCTCCGAAGTTGGGAGCGCGCGGTGGGATAAATTTCCAAACAATCTTCTTATTTTCAAAATGTTCTTTTAAGAAATCATCATTTGTTTCGAAGAACTTCTTGAGTTCATTATTAGCACCTACAAACTGTGTACCGTTATCCGAAAAAATAACTGATGGTGTACCTCTCCTGGCTATAAATCTTTTGAAACACTTCAAAAAAGCATGACAACTCAAACTTGTGATCAGTTCTAGATGTATAGCCTTGGTCACCATGCAGATGAAAATACAAACCCAAGACTTGGTCAAGCATGGTTTGCGGGTTTTACGATCCTTCAAAATAAATGGACCAGCATAGTCACAACCTGTGTTGCAAAAAGGAAACGACTGACTTGTTCGTTCGCTTGGTAAGTTTCCTTCTATATACTCAATAGTTGTAGGCTTGTTTTTGAAACAAACGATGCAAGTGTGAACTATTTTTCGCGCAAGATTTCTTCCATTCAGTATCCAAAATCGCTCTCTCACTGAATAGAGAAGTTGTTGAGCACCACAATGATTTAATCTTATATGTTAATGTTTCATTATTAGAACACTAAGGGCATGATTTTTTGGTAATAAGGGGATGTTTTTTGTCATAAGGAAGCGGTGTATTTGATAATCGACCGCCCACTCGAATAATATACGATGAATCCAAGAAGGGATTCAAATTGAGTATAGTGCTGAATTTCTTAATTTTACCCTTTGCGATCAAGTCATCATATTCCTTAAGAAATGCAGAATGTTGAGCCAATCGCACGAGAGCAACAAGAGCATACTCTAATTCAACTGAGGTTAAAGTAACGCTTCGAATAGATTTTTGATCTGCTAAGACACGTTTGAATCTCGAGCAATACGCGGTTACTCTCAGTAATCTTGTGTAAGTTGAGAATTTTTCAAAAATACCAATATCATTTTCCTGAATGTTAACTGCATGTACGTTTGTTTTCATTTCAGGCAATGTTTCAAGGGTAACTAGATTTTTATTAATCGGCCATTGTGAATGATTTTGTCTCAACCAAACTGGGCCTTGAAACCAAAGTTCACTATTGACAAGCTCATTCACAGTTGAACCTCTGGAGATAATATCCGCAGGGTTTTCTTTGGTATTCACATGATACCAATCCTTCGGGTTAGACAAATGTTGAATTGTGGCTACGCGGTTAGCTACAAACGATTTCCATTTATCGGTCGAACCGTTTATCCAATGATAAGTGACCAAGGAGTCAGTTTTTGAACTCTATTCTCAACGATGTCTTTATTTTACTCGCCAGTTCGATTCCAAGCAAAGCAGCGCATAATTCTAACCGTGTCAATGTAAGTTTCTTAATAGGTGCAACCTTACTCTTTGCACATAACAAGTAGCATTCGACTTTGTTTTCAAATTGCCTTCTTATATATAGGCAAGCCCCGTAACCTTGTTCTGAGCTGTCAGCAAACATGTGAAGCTCATAAACTTCTGACTTATGAATTGATACATGCCTAGGAATTCGGAAATTTTGCAATTGCTGCAAATCTTGTATAAAATTCAACCAAGTTTTCCTGAGATTCTCAGAAACCTCTTGGTCCCAGTTAATTTTTTCTTTCCAAAGTAATTGCATTATGAACTTAGCTCTGATTATAATAGGAGAAACCAGTCCCATAGGATCAAACAGCTGACTAATAGAAGATAAAATAGACCGCTTAGTAACCGGTTTAGAAATATCAAATGTTCCAACATTGTACTCAATAGTATCCAGAGACGCGTTCCATGACACCCCCAATGTCTTCGAACTCTCATTGTCACTCAATTTTACACTAGATGTTTCATTCTCATGAAATTTAAACTTACTGATCAAGGAATGGTTGTTAGTTAGCCATTTTCTCAAAATGAAACCAGATTCATGCAAAACTCTCGATACTTCAACTTGCAATTCTATAAGTTTTTCTTCATCATCTTCGCCCTCCAGATAGTCGTCCATATAAAAACTTTCGGAAATGGAACGACTAACCCGTGGGTTTGAAATAGCATTGTCATTTGCAAGTTCCTTAAGAACTCTTACCGCTAAGAATGGTGATGACGCGTTCCCATAGGTAACTGTCAGTAACTCAAAACATTGTAACCTTTCTCTTTCTGAAAATCGCCAAAATATTCTCTGATACCTTGTGTGATCAGGGTGTATCCAGATTTGCCTGAACATCTTCGCAATGTCGGCACTCATTACGAATGAATGCATTCTAAATCGCAGTAAAATTTCGATCAATTCGCTCTGAATTGTCGGCCTACTCCTTGCGCATCATTCAATGATATATTGCTGTCGGTTTTTGCCGAAAAATCAAACACAACGCGACATGGTGTAGTAGTTGAGTTCTTGAAAATCGCATGATGCGGGACGTAATACACTGTGCCATCATCCGCCAAATCGTCGATATCGCCTTCAACTGGCTTCAGATGACCCAATGTCAAATATTCTTGCATGAATTTATTATAGTGTTCCCTCAAATGTTGATTCTGTTTCAAACGTTTTTCTAAACCCTCGAATCTTTTAAGAGCCATTTGCTTTGATTTACCCAATTTCTTAATGTTCTCTTTAAAAGGAATTTCGACCCTAAATCTGCCATCCCTTTGACGAGAATAGCTTTCAACGAAATGTTTTTCGCAAAATTCATTTTTGATAGCCGGTTCCAAAGATTCATCAATTTGCCAAAATTTTCTTAAATTGTCATTAAGAACTCTGTCTTCATCGACCCTTGAATTAATACATAGGTAACTACTTGTATCGCGATTTGGTTTACAGGTAGGTAACTTCCATTCACCTCCTATAACCCAACCAAATTTTGTATTTTGTAAAACCAAACCATTATTTAATTTCATTCGTTCCATTATCAGGATATCATAGAAAATTCCCACGCCACATAAAATATCTATCTCTTCACTTTCATAAAACTTATCATCCGACAACACTACTTCCTGGGGTATTTCGAATAAATTAGGTTTTAAATGACAACTCGGTATAGAATCAGTTATTTTTGGTAAAACCAAATAGAAATTTCAGTCGAGTAATTATTTATTCTAGAATATAGTCGTAAATTCACCTTATGACTTGAACGTGAAACAGAATTTTTTCCGATTCCAGTTATGAAATAATTGACCGGAATTTTCCTTAAACCTAGCTTGTTCGCAAGATTTTCGGTGATAAAGTTGCTCTGAGAGCCAGCGTCTAGTAACATTCGCGCGGTTCTGTCTACCATTTATTTCAACCTTCGCCGTCGACAGAATTGACATTGTGCCGCCGGCCGTAGCAGCATTGGACGAAATATTCAAACAATTTGCGAGATCTGTAGTTTCAACTGCCCTATGAAGTATGACAGAGTCGCCAGATGCGACGTTGTTTGTGTCGTTGTAGACCGTAGCGTTTGCTGTTCCTAGCTCACCCCTATCAGAGCGTTCGGAATTCGAACGGTGTAACAGAGTATTGTGAAATCTATGACAAACTTTGCAGGTAGATCTTTTGCACTCTTTCAAAGAATGTTTTCCAAAACAATTGACACAACGATTCATTTTTTGAATTTCGTTCATTCTTTCGTGTACATTAAGCTTTAGAAATTTATCGCATTTGAAGATAGAATGACTGCCGTTGCACAGGTAGCAAGCAAAACCATTTGCTACAAATGCATTAACTCTTTTATCTTACTTGTGTCGTTTTTATATGTATTTTCAAAATGTTTATCAGATTTGGAGTATTTTTCTAATATATCACATTTTTCTTTCAGGAAGGAACTGATCTCTTTCAACGTGGGAAGTTCACCTTGAATTTTGAGGTTTTCCCAGTCTCTACGAGTTCTACTATCGAATTTTGAAACAAGCAAATACACCATGAATGTGTTCCAATGTTCCGTGGGCTGACCTAGACCCTTTAAGGAACGTAAAGTGCTTATGAATGAATCGTGCAGTTTTCTTAACTCGGTAGAATTTTCTTTTTGAATCGGACTCGCATGTAATAAAATGTTGATATACCTTTGAACAATCAGTTTTTTATTTTCATATCTTTCCTTTAACAAATTGAATGCAATCTTGTAATTGTCCTTAGTAATTGCAATGATTCAATGATATGGGATGCCTCGCCCTTTAGACATGACTTTAAATAATAAAACTTTTGAACGTCGTCAAAGATCTGTTATTTTCTATTAAAGAATTGAAGATATCTCGAAATCCAGCCAATTTTCTACTGAACCTGAAAATTGGGGTAACACAAGTGCTGGCAATTTAGCCAATTGTTTATCCGAATATGCTGATGATATACTTTCATCATTGCTTTGAATTCTAGTATTACCGACATTGTTGACATTCTCATTGGTGTCTTCTTCGAATTGTATTATTATGGATTTGACAAATGAAAGTAACTCAAAGTAATTGTTCTCGAAAAGTTCGCGCTCATCTTGTTCGCGTGAAATAGCTTCAACATCCTGTGCTTCGTCTACTTGTAAATGATATTCAATTAGGTCTTGATATTTTGAAAACTCGCAATATGTGTTTTCTAGCATGCTTAACCTCGCCTTGAGCTGTTCAACTATTTTGACATCGAGATTATCCAATTGAATTTTATCAATGAAATTTTGAAATCTTGTTAGAGCTCCCTTGCTCAAACCTCGCTTGAAACGTAATTCATTAATAGACGTCATTTTCACAATGACTAAGAATAGAAGTACCTAACAGGCAATAATCGAAATGAATAAGCGATGAATAGAACGGAAATAATTCGTAATAGGCAATATTAATTTACGTGAGGCAATTAATTCAGATAAATTCGTAAAAAGGCTTAGATTGGAAAGGACTCACTCTGTACTTTCTCGAAAGGGCGTTGTGACTTGACTTGGATGACTGCAGGAATGGAGTCGTGACTTGACTTGGATGATTGCAGGAATGGCGTCGTGACTTGACTTTTGTAGATCGTCGGCTTATTGAATCCGGTAGAAGTTCCAATTTTCTGGATCGTCGGCTTATAGAATCCGGTAGAAGGACCAATTTTCTGGATCGTCGGCTTATAGAATCCGGTAGAAGGACCAATTTTATGGTATAACTTGCACTGGCTTAATTGAAACTCGAATTAAGTGGACTGTATATTAGAAAACTGACATTGAAATTGGAACAGACGCTACAGAACTTGTACGAATAATGGCCGTATCTGCGTAACGTCCGATCTTGTCAGATCTTGAAGCTCGAATTCTATTTCCGCTGCGTCGCTGCATCGGTCGTTCTCTTCGAACAGAGAATCTCAGGAGAGCCTTTCTACCCGAATACAAGAACCGGAAGTGCGACCGAACTACACCAAATTATGACTCATTATTTTGTTTGGATTTTGGTGTCGAACGTGGTGTTTGTACAAATTGTTGGTCTTGTGATATTTATCGAGTTGCACTGTATTGGATTTTGAGAGTTTAGTGAAATAGTTGTGAGTGAATTCTGAACTATTTTACGCACCAAATTATTAATAATCAACATTTTCGAAGTTAGGAAATTTTCGTTAAAATGGTTAGTTGTGCAGCTTGTGGCTATTCGAAACACCAAAATAAAAATCCGGGTAACATTTCACAGGTAGGTGTTATCAAACTGTATTCACGTCTTTTTGAGATATAAAAACTATTCCTGTTTTCCTGTATTTTGAGGTTATCGTAAACAAACCATGGGCGTAGTCGATATTAGATAATAAGTATTTCGACTGAATAAACTGGGTTTGGTATATTCAATTTTCAAGAATATTTTGAAAGCAGGAATGATAAATTGTTATGCTTCTGAAATTAAATAGTCTCAATATTATTGTTTCAGCTTTCCTAAGGATGAAGTACGTAGACTTAGATGGGTTAGTTTTGTTAATAAGCCTGGGTTTATCCCCAACGACAGGAGCTTATTGTGCTCCAAGCACTTCAAGGAAGAATGTTTAATATCTTCACAGTCTGTTATAGATTATTTCCAAATGCATTTCCAACTATAGAAGTTCCCCGTGTGAAATATGTAAGTAATGAATTGTTGGTAATGATACAAATAGTATGAGTAAAAAACTTATTTATAGATGAGAACATTCAGCCGGAGAGACAAGAACCTGGACCTTCTTCTGAAGAGATTTTCTTCACCTACTTTAGGTTTATCTTCTGTTGAAGAAGAAGAAACGCTCGTCTTAGGAATTTGAAAAGGAAGATAAGCAGTTTAGAGAAAGAGCCAATTGAAAAGCCGAAAAATTCGTAAACTGCAGAAAATAAATTGGCGACAAAAAAAAAGGATATCCTCACTCAAAGCCATGGTAGGGGAATTGAAAAATAAAAATCTACTACTGGATGAACACAGTAATTTAATAATGGACCAATTTGGAGACAACAGTGTTCGTGCAAAGGCTTCTAAGAAAGTCTCAACATAAAGTGTAAAAAAATCTTTCGACAATCACTTAGGGCTTTTGCAGTCACTTTACATTTTTTTCACCTAAAGCATATTGCTATGTACGCCAGAAGTTTGAGAATTGCCTACCTCATCCGAAAACACTGTCAAAGTGGTACTCATCAGTTGAAGCAAAACCAGGCTTCACTTCTGAAGCATTCAATTTTTTGAAATTAAAATGGAGAATACTGAAGGAAAAAAAATTATTTGCTCCTTGGTGTTTGATGAGATTGCTATTCGAAAACATTTAGAATATACTGGAGGTCAATATTATGGCTACATTGATTTTGGTAGCGGCATAAAAGGGGACTCTATGGATTTAGCTACTGAAGCACTTGTTTTTATAATAGTGTGTATAAATGAAGCCTGGAAGCTTCCAATCGGTTATTTTTTACTGCAGGAATAAATAGTCAGCAGAAAGCATCCCTCTTAAAACAGGCACTCACTCTGTTAATGGAAGTGGGAGTAACAGTAAGTAATATCACATTTGATGGATGTGTAACTAATTTTAGCATGTGCACATTATTGGGTTGTCCTTTTCAAGCCACTGATATAAAGGCAGATTTTTCTTTTCTCAATCAAAATATTTCTTGTTTCCTGATCCTGTACACATGCTAAAATTAATAAGAAATTGTTTTGGCGAGAAAAAAATTCATCGATATGAATGGTGACATAATTGATTTTGAATTCCTTAAAAAACTTAATGATTTGCAGAATAGGGAGGGACTTCATCTTGGAACCAAAATCAGAATCAGCATATAAGTTTTTTCAGACAGAAAATGAAAGTCAAACTGGCCACTCAATTGCTGAGCAGATCTGTGTCCGAGGCTTTATACTTCTGTAAAAATACACTGAATTTAGAGGAATTTCAAAATTGTGGCGCAACTGCTGAATTCATTTTATTATTCAACAATGTTTTCGATATTTTAAATTCACATAAGATTTCTGATTTTGGTTTCAAGCAGGCAACCTGTGAAAAAAATATTAATATATTAAATTGTTTTACAATCAGGTTTGCCAGTATGTAATGCATTTGAAGTTATTTGATGGAACTTCCGTTCTAAAATCCCAAGAAAAACTGGCTTTATAGGTTTATTAATTGGGCTAAAAGCTCTGTTGGGTTTGTATGAGGAATATATTTCCAAAGGATACTTGAAATTTATTCCTACTTACAAACTCAACCAAGATCACATAGAGTTGTTCTTTGGAACAATTAGATCACAAGGGGGACACAATAACAATCCAAACTGTATGCAATTCACTGCTGCCTACAAAAAATATTGATTCATGCAGAAGTGAGAGAAGGTGGTGCAGGAAATTGTGTCCCCTTGAAGAGATAAATATTTTGAATGTAAGTTCAAAAAAAAAGCCTCCTTTGCAATCATAAACGAGTCATTAGGAAATCAATCTGTCAGATAATAAAGTGAAGAAGATACTGCCATTACGAATTTCCTGAATGATCACAATTATGCATTCACTTATGACTCATTGTCTCCCTACGTACAAGCTGTGATTGTTTATATAGCAGGTTTTGTTTCCTCAAAATTGGACAGAAACTGAAGTGTGAACAATGTATTGCACAGTTATTTGGAGTTAAGGAGGATTTCCTGCACTCATTGATTGCCACCAAATCAAAGGGTGGTTTGAGTTACCCAAGTAACGGAGTCATTGCAATATGCCAGACTGCAGAAAATTTTTGAGAAGCGAAACATACTGTAGTAAAAAATTAACCGTGAAGAAGTTTCACTTAAAGTAATGAAACATTCATTGAAGAAGTGTGTTTGATGAAATGATTTTTCATGATTTTTCCCCCTTAGAGAGTCATGAACTCTTTTATTAAGTATTTCAAATGGTTTATTTGATACGAGTTGATATTTTTGTAAAAATACTGTTAACGATGATAGAATAAGAAATATGTAAAAAAGAAAAAAAGAAAAAAAAAAAGAAACAAGAAAAAAAATTTAAACAAAAAAAAAATGAAAAATGTATAATAGATTGATTCCTTAAAAATCAGAAACATTAATATGACGTTCTGTATATTCTTTTCAAAATAGAATAATAGAATAATTTATTTCTCAGCATTCACAAGTACAAATAAAAACAATCATTCTCCTTACTAACATCTTTCGAGATTTTAATTACCTATGTTTCACAAATATGTTTTCCTTTGACTCAATAGAATGCTTTCGAAAATAAAAAAAGCTATCTAAATGTGCCAAATTACGTTGGACAGTAATTAAGAATATTGAGATTCTTTATGCCCTACGCCACTGCGAAACCGGAAACATGGAATCCGCCATATGTAACCAAGATCGGTCCCACCAAAGGAACAATTTTTCTCCTTCCTGTAGTTTTATCTTCGAAGGTCGTTCTCGTCCCTCGCGCAGAGGCTAGGTTCCACTTCTTTCTAGTCACTGCTCCCTCTGGTGGCGGACAATATAGTTCGCTGAGTGCGTTACCACCACCAGTAAGAACAGATCTAAAACATCTTGGAATATACTGAACAAGTTGACTGGGAAAGATGTAGTGAATAAGAATATTTTCAGCAATGTTAGAGAACCTGAGGTTCTTGCAACAATTTCAATAAGTACTTCGCTAATGTAGCTTCAACATCGGGTTCCGGATCGAAAACCACTAGCTCTTCGGTGGTTTTTCGAAATGACAAATCCTTTTATTATTTTTCTGTCTCTGAGAGTGAGTTGATAAATGTGGTCGCAAAAATGAAGAATAAGAACTCCTGTGGCTTCGATGATATACCCATCTATAATAAAAAATCTATTCACATAATAGCGAAACCTCTCATACACATCATCAATCGAGCTTTCACTGAAGGTACGTTTCCTTCGGCCCACAAAGTAGCTGTAATCAAACCCTCTTTAAAAAGGGTGACCCTGATGATATTGGCAACTACCGTCCATCAGTCTGCTCACTTCTTTCTCAAAAATTTTTGAAAAGATCTTGGTGGACAGATTAATAAACTTTTTTCGGAAATTTGGGATCTTCTCAAGAAACCAACATGGTTATACTTCGGGGCAAAAGCACTGCCACTGCTCTTTTCGAGTTGACTTTCGGCATTGTTGAGGCGCTTGAACAAGGGGAGGTACCTATTGGACTTTTTATGGATCTATCTAAAGCCTTTGACAGTGTGAACCATGAAAAGCTTCTGGAAAAATTGTATTCATATGGCATTCGTGACTCTCAACTCGAATTATACGCAGCTATCTAAAAAAAATAAAGAGTTTTCTGTTAACACTGGCGACAGCATCCATTTGTCTGATGATGAGATAGTGAATGCTGGGGTACCTCAGGGTAGTATTCTGGGTCCTCTTCTTTTTTGTCTTGTATGTGAATGATCTGCCCGAAGCATTGTTATCCCATCTTGGAAATGATAAAAATGCTGTTGTTTGTTGATGCATGCTATGCGTAAAGACTAAATCGAACAGACAGACTTGAAATCGAACATCGAACAGACCCAGACAGTTTTCGATTTAATGAGTAACTGGTGTATCAAAATGAGCTTTCATTGAATGTCAACAAAACCGAATGTGTTATATTCAAACTTCCCAATCTAAAGAAAAATTTCCAGCAACTATTGACTTTAACAACACTACAGTCAGTACATCACTATCAACGAAGTTTCTGGGAATTCATGTTGACTGTTCTCTGAACTGGTATCTACATATAGGTGAGCTGGGTAAAGGCTTAATCGTGTTTTTGTTCATGATTAGAGTATTGTTTCGGCGAGTGGATAATGCGCTTTTGAGATCTGTGTATTTTGCCAATTTCGAATCTCTGATGAGATATGGAGTTGTTATTTGCGGCGGTAGTTCTGATGCCTAAAATATTCATACTCCAAAAATCAGCTGTGAGATCTATGCTGGGTCTTAAATTCCGGAATCCTGTAGAGGCAGATTCAGACAAAATAAAATACTCACGTTTTTTGGTGTATACATCTTAGAATGCGTTATTTTCTTAAAGAAAAATCCACAATATTTCGACGAATTACGCAATAGAATAGTACACGGCAGATGAATGTTTTTCACTATCCTATACATGGTCTCACATTAACGGAAAAACACACAGTATATGTGCATAAAACTTCATAATAAAATACCTAAATCTATCCTGAATATAATTAATTATAAGCAATTCAAACGTAAACTCACT
The DNA here is from genome assembly GCA_013421045.1 of Propylea japonica. NCBI lineage: Eukaryota > Metazoa > Arthropoda > Insecta > Coleoptera > Coccinellidae > Propylea > Propylea japonica. The sequence goes on along the minus strand of CM024246.1, from coordinate 4,491,152 downwards.
GATTTAATCATTGAAATTGAACCTTATTCTATTTCAAATTTCTAAATTATTCTTTTGAAATTTCTGGTTGTAATCTGTATTTTTCTCCATGTGTATTTGACGGTTTCTCATTTCCTTGTGAGCAATGATTCTGAGAATAAAGTTTTGTTTATTGTTTATTGTTTATTGTTCAGTATAGCCTCTGTTTTTATCATCACAATTTAAAATAAGGCTCGAAAATGTAACCCTCCGTGCAACTGGCAGCAGGGAAACGAAGAAAGTCGTCCGTAAACGCGGCTAACGATGACGACTCGAAGCCTCGCCGCATATTCGTCGTTGACAGACATTCGAAAATATCTTTTTTGATCGACACTGGGGCAGACTTATGTGTACACGCGCGTAATCGTTTAAGGGGACCGATGCAAAGACAATCGTATGAACTTTCTGCGGCAAACGGCACACGTATCAGTACTTACGGCACTATCGCGCTAAAACTGGATCTTTCGCTCCGACGAAGTTTTGGGTGGAATTTGTAGTGGCGGACGTACACACACCAATTATCGGTATCGACTTCCTAGTGGATTATGGACTTTTGGTGGATCCGAGAAATAGGCGATTGATTGACCCAAATATAACATTTCAACAACAGGTCAATCAGCCAAAACGAGGTTTCGTCCGTTAAAGTGGCAAGTGGTGAATCAGTGTATCATAGACTATTAGATAAATACCCTGAACTCACGCGACCACCGGTATTCAGGAAGGAAACAGTCAAGCATGGAACCAGACACCATATCAAAACGACACCTGGCCCACCAGTCCATTCCAAGGCACGGCGGCTCGCTCCTGATCGACTCAAACAGATCCAAACCGAATTCGAGTTGATGCTACAACAAGGTGTTATCGCCCATCCAAGAGCCCCTGGTCATCACCGCTGCACAGTGTTCCCAAGAAGGACGGCACATTACGTCCGTGTGGAGACTACCGCGCCCTAAACGCAAGAACTATTCCAGACAGGTACACACCTCCACACATCGAGACCTTGCTCAGAATTTACATGGTAAGAAGGTTTTCTCCAAGATCGATCTAGTGAGAGGTATCATCAAATTCCTGTCGCAGAAGAAGACATCGAAAAAACTGTGATCCTTACCCCATTCGGTCTTTTCGAGGCTGTCACACAATGTTTGGGTTACGTAATGCTGCGCGCAAACGTGTCAAAGATTCGTCGACGAAATAATTCGTGGTTTAGATTTTGTTTATGCCTATATTGATGATTTTCTTATTGCTTCAGAAAACGATACGCAACATTACGAGCACCTAACATTTTGTTTGAACGTTTAAATCAGTACGGCGTTGTAATCAATCCGCGAAATGTGTTTTTGGAGTAAACGAAATAACTTTCCTCGGATATACTGTCAACTCACAAGGCATAAAACCTCTAGCGGAGCGCGTGGACGCAATTAAAAACTTTCCCAACCAGAAAATTTCAAAAAACTCCGTAGATTTTTAGGAATGGTAAATTTTTATCGCCGTTTCATTTCAAACGCGCTGAAATTTTTGCAACCACTTACCGACCTTTTGAGAGGTAATATAAAAGAAACGCGCATATATGCTGGAAACGACGAAGCACTTAACGCTTCAAAGGGCCCACTCACTAGAGGGAACCGAAGACTTGAATGCGCGTTGTACGTGGTACAGTTAAAAGTGTGTGTGTATGGCGTAAATTTGGAATGCGCATTCATCTCCGTCGTGTGGCGTGTGCATTCTTCCCCTACGTGGAAGAATGACCAAAACGACCGTGTCTTGGCAACAAGTCTCTGCACGTTTCATATTTTTAGCAACACAGTGTCGGGTTCGATATTTATACCTTAGAAATTTTTTCGGTAAATAAAACACACCCCACTGCCATTAACATCAGATCTTTTTCCGTCATCTCACGCTTTCGCACATCCAAACCAACACCAAAAGTGTATGTGTGTGGGCCAATATGAATGCACCGTTTTGCGTTACAGCAAACATGCAGAACTAACTGCGCATTCTTCCTTCCTAGTGAGTGGGCCCCATTAGACATTGTTTAAGCAAGCACTAGTGGAAGCAACTATGTTAGCGCATCCCTATACCTGGCGCACCAATTAGTATTATGGTAGACGCCTCCGATTTCGCGATAGGAGCTGCTCTGCAACAGTTCACTACCATTCATGGCAACCACTAGCTTTTTACACCAAATCTTTTTCTCCAGCTCAGCGTAAATAAAGCGCATATGACAGAGAACTTCTGGCAATGTACTCCGCTGTAAAACGTTTCAGGTACGCCGTGGAAGGTCGGAACTTCACAATATTCACGGATCACAAACCACTTACATACGCTTTCAGACCAAAACCTGGATAAATGCTCACCTCGACAATTTCGGCAACTCGACAACATTGGCCAATTCACCACAGATATACGATATATTAAAGGCCAAGATAACAGTGTAGCCGACGCATTATCTCGCGTCGAACAAATTTCCCCAGGTAGTTGACCATCGTACTCTAGCAGTAGCACAAGAAACCGACGAGGATTACGAAAAATCCTCAAATCCCCGAAATGAATACTCCCTCAATATAAGAAAGTTAATTTTCCTGATTCAAATGTCCAATTTATTGCGATTTACAAACGATAGGGTTAGACCATTTGGCCGAAGCATTTCCGCCAGGAATATTCAAATCTTCGCATAACTTGTCACAACCGGGTATAAAGCGACAAATAAATTAATAAGTTCACGTTTTGTTTGGCCGTCGATGAATAAAGACTGCCGCGAGTGGACCGTTGTTGTGTGTCCGTGTCAACGTAACAAAATACGCGCCATGTGTCCACGCCAATCAAACAGTTCGACAATTTAGCTGGCATTCGAACATGTCCACATCGACATAATTACATTGCCTTATTCGCAAGGTTATCGATATTGCCTAACATGTGTTGACCGTTTTTCAAGATGGCCGGAGGTTGTTCCCATCGAAGATATGGAAGCCTCCACTGTAGCTCAACGCCTTTGTCCAACCTGGATCGCGTTTCGGTATTCCACTCCGAATAACTTCTGATCAAGGCCGCCAGTTCGAATCGTGTCATTTAGGGAATTATGTAAGCTGCTAGGTACAAAGCACATACATACAACAGCTTACCATCCGCAAGCCAACGGTATGGTCCGCACGTTTCATCGTCAACTTAAAGCTGCAAAAAGTGCCACGCCTCGGATAATTGGGTGGCAACAGTACCACTTGTTCTACTAGGAATTCGATCATGCGTAAAAGAAGACATCTGTGCAACTTCCTCGGAAATGATTTAATGATTTTTTCGCAACTTCGAACCAACAGCAAATTCGGAATTCGTGCAGAGTTAAAAATGCGGTTAAATGATGTAAAGCCAAAGACGGTTATTCGGCACGGTTATAAGCCAACTTTCATTTTCAAGATTTATCTGTAGCAACGCACGTTTTCGTTCGACGAGATGCGGTACGTACGCCCTTGCATCTCCATATGACGGACCATATGAAGTCGTTCACGCCACGATAAATACTTTGTAGTGAAAATAGGAAATAACAAAACTACTATTTCATAGACAGATTAAAGCCAGCTTCATTTTATCGGATGACATCAATCTCGAAAGAGCATAACTTTCAACCCGAAATTGTAGCCGACCAAACTTCACAACCAAGTGAAGGCAAGTAATCGCAAAATTTTTCTACACGCTCGGGTAGAAGAGTACGATTCCGGTAGATTACAAGTCGGACATAACTAGAGTTATAAACGATATATATATTCTATTGGCAACTGCCGGGTCATTTTTAGGGGCCTATCGACAACTTCCGGGACAAATGGTGATTACCGGGACTGGTCCGGAATTTCTATATGTGAGTCGATAACTACCGGACAGTTGAAATGTCCCGGTAGTTGCTTTATGTCCAATGGCATTTGCCGGTACATTTTCTTATATATAGGCTAATTGACAACTTCCGGTACATTTAATTATTTACGACATAATTCATGTATAGAAGCATATTGACGTAGATTATTCGACCAGAAATAATTATTGCAAATTAATAATTTGTTATACAGGGTGTTTCATTGGAAAACGCAAAAAATGAAGGATAAATAAAACACCTCTAGGTGGTTCCGAATATATTATATTCTATGGGTCTAACAAGTTTCATTATAAAGATACAGGCTGTTTATCAATTTGGAAGATTTCTCTGAGTGGCCATAATTTACGAATCAATCCAAATATTTTTATGATTTTTGTACGAACAATATACTACTTAAGCACAAGCGACTTGACTTTCTATCACTTTGGACATCCAGGTCCGGATTAACAAAAATTTCATATGTTTCGCATCCCGAAATCAACACCCTGTATTTTCGAAATACGGTTTGATGTTTTGAAACAGCATAAAAATAAGGAGGGAACTATGTACTTTTCATTCTCGCGCATGTTCTGTGTCTAATATTTTTGTAAATAATTCACGTCTCAGGTTTATGCATTTTGACAATAAAACATAGTTGATTTTCTACTTTGTGTGTTCATAACTTACTAACTAACCGGAATATTTTATGAAATTTGGTAATCATATTCAAGTAGGTATTCACTAACTCAAAACATCCAGGTCTGGATCAACAAAAATAGGTAATACTCGGAATACTCAGAAAACACCCTGTATATTCGGATTTTTGAGATATATGTATAGAATTTTGATATTTGAGTTCTCCAGAAAAATATGAAACTCACAGTGTACTTTTTATTTTTCCGCATATTTTTCATCAAGTAGCTTATTTGATTTGAATTCGAAATTTAAAACATTTGGATATTTACAATTTTCCGCTAACCAACATGGAATCAAAGAATATATGCCGTATTTCTCAAATTTCAGAATCTTCTATAATATTCGGAATAACATAAAAGCTGACGCAAACAATGTATTTATTTTTTTTATATTTCTAAATCCGAGTCTGATCTTTTGAACTGACTTAAGAATAAAAATCGATGCAGAAAATGCACATTTTTAATTTCATGTTTATAGTTGAAAACCTTCAATAGGTACATAATATATAATTCACGAAATGCAATAAACCTGAAATTCAAAATTGGGAAGACAGTGGGTACACAGTAGGTTAATCCGGACCTGGAATTTTTCAGTAACTGGAGTCGCCAATGTAGAAGTACAAGAATGTGTGCACCGAATATCATTATAATATTCCTTAAATTGATACACGTGAAAGCAAAGTTTAAAAAATAATCGAGAAAACACAAAAATGAAAAGTTCATAGTTCGCTTCAGTTTTTTGTTTTGTTTCAAAACATCAAATCGTATTTCCAAAATTTGAAAATACAGGGTCTTGTTTTCGGGATGCGAAGGCGTATGAAATTTTTGTTTATCCGGGCCTGGAGTTTCGAGGTGATAGAAAGTCAGGTCACTTGTGTAGAAGTACAATAATATTTGTACCAAAAATCATAAAATACTCGGAGTGGTTCATAAATTCACTCGAAAAAATCTCTGTAATGAAACTTGTTAAACCAATAAGATATACTATATTCGGAACACCTGGAGGTGCTTCATTCATCCTCCACTTTTCTCCATTTCCCAATGAAACACCCTGTATAATTACCTAATAATAATATCACATTGTAAATGAATATCCCCCTCTCAAAAATGTGAAATGTCAATTTTAGGTGGGTTCAACCTCATAAAAAAAATGTATAACATTCAATATTATCACTCTGTTCAAGCAATTATGCTTCATGAAATGCTACGCAATTACCTTAGTCTGTATTGTAACAGTTTTAGCTTAGCATTGTTCTTTTCCTTGAACAATGGTTTAAGTATTTCTCGATTCTAGAAGATTCCTGAAAATATGCGATTATGAACATCCAAAGTTGGAAGTACTAAAAGTAGATGGCTCTGTATTATAAGTCATAGGTTCCTTTGTTGGAATAATTTGATACAGATCAGATAATTTCTAAGTAGTAAACAATGGAGCTTATTTTCGAATTAGGGTAAAAAAAAGAATAGTAAAGAAAATTTGGATTTGTAGCCAATTGTAAATCATGTCAATTTTGAATATTCGGTTAACAATCATTGCTTTGTTCATTGACAAATGACAGACAACTAAAAAGGCAATAATTAATCTTGTTGATATAACCAGATATACAAATAAGGCTTATGCTTGAATAAGGCCTATATTACTATACGTCGATAAGGATATATCAAAAATACTTCGCAAACGCAGTTGTTCTCTAGGATCTCATGAAAATAATTGATAGAACTCCAATAACAATCTTCCTATAATTTCAGCATATAGGCTTCATTCGATCAACATGTTTTGAAACAGCCTAGGGCTAAGGTTCTAGAATTACCTCTTTTTAAGTCAATTGCGATAATAGATATAGATAATAGAAAGTATCATAATGTTGTCCTTCAATATGAAAAATGGTGGATGCGCTTAACAAGGATATTATGATGTAGTATTATGATGTATAAGAAAGCATTTTTGTACTAAATCGCAGAAACTTATTTCTCTAAATATTCAATTGCGTTAAGAGTAACTTTATATACATAGCTCATACTGAAGAAATCTATTATTCTACAGCGATTATGTAAGATACTGAATAATCAATAGCATTTGCGGTAGTTTTATATGAAGGCGTACCTATCGATAACATTCGATTAATATCGTCTGATATGTACAACAAAAAATTTGATGCCGATATGTGATTGATTTGAATAAAATCGACTGATTAAATATCGAATATCGATCCAGGGGGGCCCCCGACCACCTAAAATTTTGCTGACATACTAAGGGTAAAATAATTACAGGACGGGCAAAAATTTAATTTGACTTAAATTAGTGTTTTGATTGGAGGCTACTCAATTTAGTCAATTTAACGTTGACTTAAATACCAGTATCTTTTGGTTTTTGAATATCTAAAAGCCTGGATCCGCGCCTGGACTGAATTAAAGAAATTCCCTTGATCGCGAAAACTTAGTCTTTATGTAGTCCGATCAATTTGGACAATTAAAATAACTAAAGTTTCGACTGAGCCAACTTTTTTCGAAAACCTTGAGTTTACCATTAAAAATATAAAGTGTCATTAGTTTATATCGATCTCATGTTTGCTAAGACACTTATTCAGGGTCAAATGTAATCATTTTAGAATATTTGGATATTTCTCGAAAATGGCGAGATTGGTCGAGAACGTAACTCTGATCTAAGTTGAAGATCCCCAAAATCTCAAAAGAATGGTTGGAATTATGGAAATTTACCCTCCACCCTGAACAATTGTCTCGGCACACATGGGATCGATTAGAAGTTTTGGCTCTTTATTTTCGATGGCAAACCAAGGCCTCGGTATTTCCTTCATTTGAATACTATTTTTATGTCTCAATTGACCGGATTTATACATTCTTAACGGACAATACTCGGTGAATCCGAAATTATCATATGCGTCCCTTGAAACAACCTGTATATTTTTACTGTCCCCTATTTGAAATACACATTCCCCGATGACTAAGTTCAGTTACACATAAATTATTTCTTCAATAATTAAAATGGTAACATTTCGTAACATTACCCAAAAATGACTTGAAACTGGTATTTTTGAAGAGTGAAGACCTTTTTTTAGATCAACAAAAGGCAATAAGTCCAATTTTTCCAGAAAATGGCATAAAAAACGCCTTTATCCTCTGTTAAGGTCATAAAACGTAAATTGTTACACTTTTCGTCAATTATTTTAGAATTGTCCGTGACACATTTGTTACAATTGTAACAGCTGCGACATGACTGTGCCCGTACCGATTCATGTTAACACGTACCAGATGTTGCAAAATAAACAGGTCCGTAGCGAACAAAGAATGGTTCAGATGAGATGATAATAGGAAACGAATAAAAAATTTAATTGAGCTTGGCGTCCACTTTCTTTCAGTAGTGTTCACAGGAATTGTGGTATTTCTGATGTATGCCAAAATTTTGATGGAACTTTTGAACTTCTCACAAGAACGTAAAAAAAATTGAGAAATCTGTTTCTGACGTTGAATCGGATCTTTTGGACGGGTTTCATGCGGTTTTCACCATTGTTTATTTATATTGAAAAAATAAATAAAAAAGGACTGACGGGAAGTCAAATGCTTTTGCACGCTTTTTCATATTGCGAAAAGGATAACCTTTTTAATTTACTAGAGTTATTGTTTTTATTCTATTATTTCTAATCAATAATAAATCTTTCCTATTTGAGCGTTCGGTCCTTCTTGTACTTGTTGTGTTGCAAAAACGCTAAAGAAGAAACATTCAATTATGAAATTAATCGTTGAAGAGGACCAGAAGCTAGCGATAAATCCCAGACATGATTCAAGCTAAATACTCCCATTTTAGAATGATGTTTCAGGAAAATAATGTACCTTCTTTCACTATTTCTGTTGATCTTGAATCTATAATATTATACAGGGTCTCTATAAATGATTATAAACAACGCAGTTGGCGTTGGACTATTATAAATATTTATATTCTGGTGTAAACTTCAATTTAAACAAATGATACTGTGAGTGTAGGTTGGTCATTCGGTTAGATATTCAATTTCTAACTGGAAATGACTGGACTGAATGTGACTGGAATTATAAATGTGTAGACTTTGCATGAGAAACGACAAGATAAAAAAAATTCAAAGCACACTACGATGTTACAATCATTTATAAAGACCCCGTACATACGTCAAATTTCTAAGTATTCGAGAGTAATTCCTAAATAGCCAATTATAGAAATTGTGGAATGGTTTCCATTTCTTATGTTGTGGACGCCTAATGAAATTTTAAACATATCATAATCAAAAAAATTTGAAGATTTGTTAATTTGTTTTCAATTCAACCAGAAATATGCTGATTAAATGTTCACATCTTTGTTTTTAATTATGAATTCTCTAGATTGAAAACTTATGGTGGATGCGCTAATTGTTCATCCTTCAAAAAGTTGGTAAATTCTACATCATACGTTCTTAATTTTGTGGTTTCTAGTTTCTCTAGTCAACGATTTTTTCCCTCTTGATTTATCTTTCATTTCGCAATTATGGCAAATCATAACGTCGACCCTACAATGACTCTACAAGATGTATAAGGTTTTTTATGTCGACCAAACTACTATCATATAAAGAATGTTGACGACTTGAAAAAGATGTCGATATATCAGGCAGATAATTTCAATTTTATGAAGAGATTTATTATAACCTAATGTCACCGTCAGTTTTTTATCCATTTGTCATTTATATGAAGTTATGTGAAAGTTTGCGCCATTCGATAATAGATGGCGATGATTTTTTCAAATAATCAACTAGGCGTAGGTATGCAAATTGTGTTTCTTTAATATTTTGTTTTGATAATAATTATTTTTGTAATGCATTCTTGCTCCCGGCAAAAATATTACATTAGCAAATAACACTGATGTATTTTCTATTTCTGAAAAATGAAAATGTTTTTTGTAGCACTGTATTTCAGATAATGGTATATAGATTGAGGCTTCTAAAATTTTCCACTCCGAATTTCGAGCTTCAGGACGGAATAACAAAAAAAAAAACGCACGGGCAGGTCAAATTCCGTTGATAGGGAGACAATTGGGGTGTTCAAATGAGTTTGATTTCACAACCCTTCTAGCCACAACCTCTTACAGCTGTCATTTTTGAACAAGGAAAAGTACTCGAGCAGCACCTTGTTGGAAAGGCAATTCAATTTCCTCCAAGAGTGTATTTTTTTCATCGCTTTATTATTATAGAGTGACTTAGTATTCCATCAATCACAACTTTTCACCCCGAATTTTGAGCTTTGGGGTAAAATAACGAAAAAACGCTTGAGCAGGTCAAATTTTGTCGATAGCGGGACAAATAAGGGTGTTCAAGTGAGTTTGATATCACTATCTAGTGATTGAATGTCTTTATATCTGGGCAGTTCATTATGGGGAATAAAACACTTTTCCAGATAAAAAACTTAAGTGATTTCAATGACTCAATATGTTTCGAGCTATAAGAAGCTCATCTTCAGGATTAAAACCACAAAACTGAAGCTAAAAACAGAAAACTCATGGAGAGACGACAGCAAAGCCAAATATAACATCAAAAATTCAATTGAATGAATAATCCAACTTTAAGAACAAAGACAAAGAAGGAAAAGTTATAACAATTAAAATATATATACAATCAGTCGATTCTCAGTCAGTGTTTCTGAAAAAAATAAACAATACAAAACACAGTGACAGAACAAATCGAAAAATTGAAAAAAGGCAGAATGTCACCATAATAAACTTACAGGTAATCTTCAAAAAATAATCCACTGGATGCTTGCTAAAGTCATGCAAGTGATCTGAAAATGAGTCCTACCATATTACTAAAAAATAACTGACAAATTGAGGCCTTTGGAGAAAAAACGAATTTGTCAATTGATTTTTTAGTGATATGATAGGACTCATTTTCAGACCATTTGCATGACTCAATCAAGCATCCAGTGGATTATTTTTTGAAGATTACCTGTAGGTTAATTCTGGTGACATTTTTTTTTTTCATTTTTTGAATTTTCGATTTGTTATGTCACTGTTTTTTGTATTTATTATTTTTTTCAGAAACACTGACTTGGAATAAACTGATTTTATATCTATTTTAAGTGTTCTAACTTTTCCTTCTTTGTCTTCGTTCTTAAAGTGAGATTATTTATTCAATTTAATTTTTGATGTTTATATTTGGCTTTGCTGTCGTCTCTCCATGAGTTTCTTGTTTTTAGCTTCACTTTTGTGTTAATATTCCTAAATATGAGCTCCTTATAGCTCGAAACATGTTGAGTCATTAAGATCACTCAAGTTTCTTATCTGAAAAGTGGTTTATTCCTCATATTGATATCACTACCCCTCTAGACGCAACCCCTAACAGCTCTCTTTTTTGGATAGGAAGAAGGGGCCGAGCAGCACCTAGTTGCAAAGGCCCTTCAGTTCCCTGCATGAGTGTATTTTTTATCACTTTATTATTAAGCACAGTGACTTAGTATTTCATCAATAACAACCTTCCACCCTGAATTTTGAGCTTGGGGATGAAATAACGAAAAACTCTCGGACAGGTCTAAGTTCGTTGAAAAGGGGACAAATAAGGGCTAATTTTGTTGGCATGGGGACAAGTAAGGGTGTTCAAATGAGTTTGATATCCCTACCCCTCTAGCCGCAACCCTCAACAGCTCTCATTTTTGAAAAGTGAAAAGGGGCCGCGCAGCACCTTGTTGGAAAGGCAATTCAGTTTTCTGCGTGAGTGTATTTTTTTCATCGCTTTATTACAATACAGAGTGACTCAGTATTCCATCAAAAACACTTTTCACCCCAAATTCTGAGCTTTGAGGTGCAATAACGAGAAAACTCTCGGACAGGTCTAAGTTCTGTTGAAAATGGGACAAATAAGGGCTAGCCGAAACCTAACAGCTCCCATTTTTGGATAGGGAGAGGGGGTCGAGCAGCACCTTGTTGGAAAGGCAATCCAGCTTCCTGCATAAGTGTATTTTTTCACAAACTAAATCATGCGCTTTCGTTTAGATTGAAATAATTTCTGCTACGGTAGCGAGTAGAGGGTTAGTGATATAAGACTCAGTTCAACATACTAACATGCCCTATTGTAAATAAAATTTGACTTGTTCGAGTGATTTTCCATCTTAAAGATTCTTTGGCGTGTAAAAGTTATTGAGGAATAGTGAGTCACTCTGTAAATAAATTAATGAGAAAAAAACTCATGCATCAAATTGGCCTGTCCAACAAGGGCTGCTCGACCACTTCTTTCTATTCAGAAATGGGAGCTATTAGGGGTTGCGGCAACCCAAAGCTTTAAATTTGGGGTGGAAAGCTAGGGATGGCCCACCAGTTTTCATGGAAGCTACAAGATTCTCAATTTTAGTTGTGTTCTGACCTAATTTATTCGCGAATTTGTTACTCTTATATGGAGATTCAATTGGTCCGGAAATAACCGATATATCTCTAAAAGCTATGATAAAGGTCCGTTATTCTTATAAAATTTATCCTTAATCCTTGAAGGATTAAAAGAAATTTATATTATTTTTATGGTTTTCAGAATATTAAGGAATTTATTCGACTAATTTATGTTTTTATTACCACTGAACCATCAAATGACCCGGAAAACGTCGATATATATCTGACTTATTAAATTTTCCTGTTTTTTTCAATTAAAATTGGATTATGGATTGTATGTACTTTCCTGAGTGAATTTGTGATTGACGTATATAGTTATTTTGTTATATTTGAAGTGAATCCTCACTGTGTGCCGGAAGTTGTCGATATATCAGGAACTGAGAAGATATAGTCACTTTACAATGACCTTGAAATACATTTTTCAATAGTTTGTATGATTTTTATGATTCTCGAAATGTAATAATCTCATGTATATGGTAAATTCATTATGTTTCATGTTTTATTGTTTATAATTCTCCTAATGTCCCGGAAGTCGTCGATACATCTTTCGCTTGAAGTAAAAATATCAAATTATCTTGCTTAGAAAATGGGTTTTCGTTGAAAAAACACTATTTTCTGTTTTTTATTGTTCCGAAACCAACGTATACAAAGAAAAAATCAATGTATACGTTTTAACAATTTTTATTATCAAATGGTCCGGAAAATGCCACTAGAACAAAACTTTTTTTCCTGTGGGAATTTTCTGAAAATTCAAAAAGATTTGAATTCCTGAGTTGATATATAGCCTATGTATACGTAGATATATATACCTTAAAAATGTCCCGGAAGTTGTCGTTAGAATATATATATATATATATATATATATATTTACCAAGACCGGTACGTCACCCAGGTGAAGTGAAAGCCCTGGTGTGCGGGGGTATGGGGGGAAAGATATATTATACATTTCTTGGAGACTATCACTACCAATAAGATTCCAAGCATACTGCTCGTGACACAGATTGAGCCCATCTTATAAAAATAGATGATTTCGATCCATCCCCGCCCAGGCGGTGTTGCAAATATTCAAGTAGCTTTGCATTTGATGCCATTATTTCTCTATTTCTGTCGATCGGTAACAGATATACGCGACACGAAATGCGTCCAACGGATAAAGCCAAAGTTATGAGTCATTCAATAAAATCTATTCCGTTTCGCAGGTTTATTGTTAGCTTCGGTAAATTCCATCTTAGGAGAGTAAATGAATAGGGATGTACAGGATTTAAGCATTTTTTTTCCAAAATGGAACATTGGCACTTTGCGTTATTTTTTTTCTATAAATAACTAAAGATTCACACAATAAATAAAATTTGAAATTGGCAATGAAATTCGAACTATTTCCACATGGAAATAGTTCATTCTGTTCTTATATGAATGAAACAATGCAATCATTTCATGAAGAGTTTTTTTCCATCATAAAATTCGAAACTAACGATTATATTCTCTGTTCAAAAATTTTATGGTATACTATAATTTTGGGTTGACATTTCCATAAATTTAATTTGCATTGCAGCTTGGAAATTGATCATTTAAACATTCTAGTTTTCAGATTTCTCGATTCTCATGTCCAGTACGCGATGATTAACCAAATATTTTCTATGATTGTTCGTACAGATCAATTTATTAGTGTTTCACGGTTTTAGTTTTTCGAACCGTAACCCTGATTTGGTTTGCCACAAATGGATGACACTTTTTGTTCATGTGTATGAATCCATATTTTTTCAACAACCCTCTCACTTTTGTGAAAATGAAATAGATCGAGGTCAGTAATTATTTTTTTCGTATATGCACTTGTGGACTTTGAAATTCGAATAACAAACAAACAAGTACCCTCCATAAAAAAATTCAAGAAAAAGCCCTGAGCAGCAGCTTTTGAGCGCTTTTTATTTGGTGGAGCAATAAGACTATTACCTCAAAATTTTACATGAGATTTGATATTGATACGAATATACAGGGTCTCTATAAATTATTGTAACAGCGCAGTTGGCTTTGGATTACTTTGCCGCTACAGATACCAATCTATAGATTGGTTATAACCAATCAGAGCATAGCATGATCACAGAACTCTGTGTTTGCATAGAAAGCGACAAAATGAGAATTATCCAAAGCCAACTGCGCTGCTACAATCATTTATAGAGACCCTGTATAAATGCAGAATCTCACAGCACAATCGGAATTTTATTCTGAAAATTATTCAGATAATGAAATATGTAAAAAATAATAATAAGAAATTAATGTTCTGCTGATGCGATGAAATTCCGCATGAACATTCAGTATATCAGTCTTCATTCACAAAATGAATTTAATTCGAATCAGTTATCCTGTTATGAAGACTATGAAGATTGTTCTTTCATTATTCGAATTGGATTTTCTATGGTTTTGTTGACACTATGGCCACAAATTTTTCATAGAATTTCAGTGTAACTGTTTTCATGCACAAAAAAATTCGATTCGAATCGGATAGTCTGTTATGGAAATATAAATATTTTTCTTTTCAATTTTCAAATTGAATTTTCTATGGTTCTCTTTTACTGGCCACAAATTTTGCATGAACATTCAGTATATCAACCTTCATTCACAAAAATAAATTCCATTTGAATCGGGAGTTCTGTATGGAAATAAAAAGATTCTACTTTTCAATATTCCAATTGAATTTTATATGGTTCTGTTTATAGCCACGCAATTTCGGATGAACATTCTGAATACCGATCTCTATTCACAAAATAAATTTCACTCGATATATTCTCATACTTTTCGAATGGATTGTCCCTTTTATGTTTTTCTTCACTCTCTGCTTTTTTGAGACTTTTAGCAATGATCTTCAAATCGTTTCGTAACATTAGTTATACAGGGTTTTGGTGAAAAATTCGGGGACAACGTTTAGGTGGTGATGAGAATGTCTCAGGAGTGAAAAATGCCATTTGAAATCATCTGAGGTACATGGTTCTGATATACAGGGTTTTAGAAAAAAATCAGGAATTTCAAAGTGACTTTATCAGGAAATAATCCGATGATTTTTTGTATGAACATGATAGAGTGTAGTACGAATATTTTTGAACGAAAAACTCGAAATAAAATTCAGATCCGGACTCGAATTTCAGTTTTTCTGAAATTAGGTAAAAAAAAACAACACCCTGTATGCGGTTTCGATTTTTCTTGACTTCAGATTCTCAGAGGCAGGAAAATACTTTCGAACTCAACTGTCATCCCGAATGGCCCAAATTTTCCCTCCTTTCTAGACTTCGGAATGTCAATCTTCCGATTTCGCTCCTTAAATATATTTTCTCGACATTTCAAATGACCATAATCAGGAATATGAGAGTAATCCGATGATTTTTCGTATGAACAATGATAGAGTGAGTACGAATCTGTTTGAACGAAAAAATTCAAATAAAATTAGATCCGGACTCAGAAATTTCAGTTTTTCTGAAATAATTTTTTTGACTTCAGATTCTGAGAGTGCAGGAAAACTACTTTCGAACTCAACTGTCATCCCGAATGGCACAAATTTTCCTCCTTTCTACGACCCTTCGAATGTCAATCTTTCGATTTTCGCTCCTTACGTATCATTTTCTCGACATTTCAGAAACATGAGATCTCATATAGTTACTCATAAGTAAAAAAAAGATCATAAACGAATAAAAATTTTCATAAAAATTATCAAAAATGCGAAAAACAGTTAACATTTGGAAAATTAATGATTAATTCTTCAAATATTGTTCAAAATGAAAACCACCAACTTCTACACATTTATCTGCTTTTTCAATAAGTTCAAAACTGCTTTCCTTATCACATTCGGGTTGTTTCGTATTTCGTCACATGCGTCTATTATTCGATGAATTAATTGTTCTCTTGTATTTATTTCTCGCCCGCACACCATAGTTTTAAGGTGTCCCCAAAGGAAATAATCTAACGGTGTCATGTCGGGGGACCGAGGTGGCCATGCTCTTGAACCACCACGACCTATCCATCTATTTGGATAGACCTCGTTCAAATGATTTCTCACTAAAATTGAGAAATGTGGGGGTGCTCCATCATGCTGGAAGATAAGTCCTCTTTGATTAATATTCCCTAATAAATTAGAAAGAACATTCATGAGGAAATATCTATAAATTTCTCCGGTGAGTCTTTCTTCGAAAATGAGGACCTATTAAATTATTATCATAAACTGGGCACCACACATTAATACTGAAAAATCGGAAGATTGACATTCGAAGGGTCATAGAAAGGAGGGAAAATTTGTGCCATTCGGGATGACAGTTGGGTTCGAAAGTATTTTTTTCTGCTCTCTCAGAATCTGAAGTCAAAAAATTGAAAACCGCAAACCGCGGGTGTTGTTTTACCTCATTTCAGAAAAAACTGAAATTTCTGAGTCCGTATCTGATTTTATTTCGTTCCAAACAGATTCGTACTCAGTCTATCATTGTTCATACGAAAAATCATCGGATTAGCTCTCATATTTCCTGAATTATGGTCATTTGAAATGTCGAGAAAATAATATTCAAGGAGCGAAAATCGAAAGATTGACATTCGAAGGGTCGTAGAAAGGAGGGAAAATTTGTGCCATTCGGGATGACAGTTGAGTTCGAAAGTATTTTTTCTGCTCTCATAATCTGAAGTGAAAAAAATTGAAAACCGCATACAGGGTGTTGTTTTTACCTAATTTCAGAAAAACTGAAGTCCGGATCTGATTTTATTTTGAATTTTTCGTTCAAACAGATTCGTACTCACTCTATCATTGTTCATACGAAAAATCATCGGATTAGCTCTTATATTTCCTGAATTAGGTATGGTCATTTGAAATTTCCTAATTTTTTCTAAAACCCCCTGTATATCAGGAACCATGTACCTCAGATGATTTCAAATGGCATTTTCTCACTCCTCACATCCCTCATCACCACCTAAACGTTGTCCCATTCCTCACCAGACACCCTGTATACATTTTTTGGTACAAAAATTCAGATTGAAAAATTATTATTTGATTATTATGTTAATTGCTAGAGTTTTCGTCTGAAAAGATAATAATAGTTATGAATATTATGTCTTCACAAGGTCGATATATTGTGTGAAATATGATTAAGAAATAAATTGTGAAAATACATTATTTCCTATTTCATTTGGAATATTTCATGACTTCAGGTGACAATTTCAATTCAGAATTTCTCGAATGGAAAGCTAAAATGTCAAACATGTCTCTAATTTTTTATTTCGTTGAATTCTGTTGAAGGTATAAAATTAACAAAATAAATGATATCCACCAGACTCGAAAGTTAACGGCATAGAAATAATGTCTGGATAATTAATGCCCTGTTTGATAATGTAATCAACAAAAAACATGTAATTGACGTCAACAAAGTAAAAATTCACATGAAGACGCAACGAAATTTTGGCGGTTTTTGAACATACGGTTTCAAATAATATGATTTTTCATTCCAACTCCAGCAATTTTATCGCATCAGCTTAATTTCACGAATAAACCTAAATGAAGTTTTTGAAATCAAATTCATACTACGAGAAAGCTAAAGGAAATTGTTTTCATTGTCACGACGATTTGTTCAGAAAATATCAAGAGATTTCTCGTTCATTTCCAATATTAATTGGTTATATCCTCATGAAAGAAAGGAAAATTCTATCGAATATTGCATCAATTAATATTTTCTCAATGAGCTCAGAAGTATTCATCCGGACCTAAATAGTAACACGTTTGGCTATATCACCTATTTCTACTTTGTGATCATCGAATCTTTTAACCACCTATATGATGCAAATGTGTTCAGTTCCTCCAGAATACAAACAAGCATAAATCAGACGAGGTGAAAAAAATTACATCTGATTATGAAAGTCGAATATTATATCATTTTTCGTTTACAATGAAAATTTTCAAATTATACATTGAAGATTGTTAAGGATAAATTTGATTCCATCTAATTATTTCTTAGTAAATTCTAATCGATTCGAAGAACAATAAGATAATAAGAAATGTTAATTTTCCACCCACTTCAGCTCCATCCATTGCGTCCGTAACTTAAAATTAATCTGCAATTATTAAATGAAAAAGTCAGAGCCAGTACCAGATTGAATGCGACGTTGTCAAATTTACGGGCTTTGTATAGAATGTAAATCATAGTGGGACTCTTATGAGCCGAGTTATACCGCCACAATGTATATATTATACGCGTTAGCGCCGCAGCACCACCTGCAGGTGGATGGCGTGAACTAAACGTGTATATATTGCGATAAAAATTTGTCGATTTTCGGCCCATACGAAAATTCGTATATAGACTCAGTGAGGCAGTACAAAGCCCCTGTAAAAATATACACGTGAATTTTTACGAAGCCCGGGTCGGGCTTCGTAAAAATGATTTTGGCTTGACAAGGGTAACCGCGTATGGCGTTTCTGGCTTGGTAAGGTCGCGTAATACGTCTATATATATAATATATATATATATATATATAATATAT
>CM024246.1:4409564-4472613 GCA_013421045.1 Propylea japonica | reverse complement strand
TGAAGTTTGGCATAGATATACATTTGAGAGTTCTCACCACGTGACATGGCAATTTCGATAGAGATCTACAGGGTGATATATTTTTTCTGGAACACTGCCACCTGTTCTTCTGCAAAACGTTTTTTGGTGAGCAACTGTTAATTTGAAAAAATGTAAAAAGAAGCTTTGTTCTTATACTGAACTTTTCGGTCACTTGTAGTTTGTCGTATTACCAACGATTTCGAGGAACGAAAAAAAAATTTGAAACTTCAACACTGTATCTCGAAAACGAAACGTTGCGACCCCATGTTTATGGGACTTTGTTTTCTTAAACCCACTTGAGGAATCTCCCCTTTTCGTTTGTACATTCAATTTGGGAACACCCTGTATAGTAATAATACATTAAGGCAAGGCGCAAAATGACTCGCAGCTTCGTGAGGTGACGCAGCGTGAGTCACGGCGGAATTTTGAGGAGGTGAGGTGCGAACGCGGGAACCGCGCAAATACGATCGCAGTACTTGCTGGTGACTGCTATAACGCAGTTGGTTACAGGCTCAAAATGGAAATATCTACTTACTTCAATTCTGTATCTGAGTTCGTGTCCGAAATGTTATTTTTATCCCCCAACTGACTAAAAGAAAGGCATCGAGAAGTTTATACTTAAATGGAAGAAAAAATCCGGAGAATTTACTTTAACCAAAGAATTTAAAGACGAACAATTTGAAAACTATTTTCGTCTAAACCGTGACCAGTTCAGATTTAGTTTTGTCCCCATATATTTCTTCAGGCTTGTATCGTACAAAACTTTCCGAATTCGCACTGCTTCAATAAATTTCTTCCATTTCTACTACAACTCACCGTGAATACATACAAGAAACTGCGGGATCGACACTGCGTTTCGCAGGGTCAAGTTAAGCAAACCTGCGTCACGTCACACTGCGATTGTGTATGCGCGGTCGTATTTATTTATTAGATTTACAAAATCTCGCCGTGACTCACGCTGCGTCACCTCACGAAGTGCGAGTCATTTTGCGCCTTGCTAAATCGTATTACTTACCTATTACATCAAAACAGCTGTAAAACTACATATAATTTTGTGTAATCTTATGTAAAATTACCCCCAATTTTCGCAGTGTAGTCTTTGATCAAAAGTGGAGCGTATTCGTTTCTGTTCAGTAGTCTCTGAGTTATTGATATCCAATACTTTTCAATATTTCTCGGTTATATTCGATCAATTCGAAACTTGAAATTTTAAAGGCAAATAATGAGGTGAATACTCTATAACGGAATTTCTTTTTCTTTCTGGTCACTATAACTCTCGAACAAAACGAGTTGAACCTCATATTTTATGAGCCTATGAGTATGAATGCAGTGACAAGAATATATCATGAAAAGCTGAAATTTTTAACGAGAAATTTCAGGGAACAAGCCAGGTCCATTTCCCTGAAAAACAATATTAATTCCTTGGAATTATACGCTTCAGGAGCAACAGCAAAAAAGAGTAAACCTGTTAATCGCTGTAAATGGCGGCGTCCAGTACCAATTTTACATAATCCTTTTATCCTGTACGGTTTTGGAGTGAGCTGCTAAACGCATTCTGCACATGTAAATAGTCTTGATGAGATGTGGGGAGTGGATTAGGGCCACGTAGACGTAACGTTAATTAAGGATTACCTTCCTATTAACTGTTTGTTACGTTTGATCACTTGTGGCGAAGCCGCAATAAGTGAACTGCATTAGTCGAAATCGCCAACGGTCAAATTGCTCTATTGCCCTGTTTGTATGCTTTTGTCAGTTAGATTAATTCAACGTTTTTTTGGGTTTGTTGCTTGCGGATAGAATTGAATTTTAGCGATTTTCTTATAATATGAAGGAAAAAATGTTGCTTCAGTTGATTCGATTGAAATGATTTGATTTGTGGTAATGAGGACTACCAACCTGTATAAATTTTCCGCTAGAGGCGCTAGTGTTTGCATGAGGTCCTCGATAATTTGAATTGTCAAATCGTCGGTTGAATGCAGAACTATACTAAGTCCGAAATTCATACTTTTCAGGAGACACGTTTTTTTAATAGACCAAAAACTGATTGAAATGTATAAAAATTCTTTCATTTTAAACTTCAACTTGAAGATCCTGATTGTTTGTGATGGTCAAAATTTGCCCAAAAAAGAAATTTCCGAAAAATTGGGACATAATATAGCCTCGTATGGTAGTTCTGCAAATCAGAACTATTGTATGTACACTTTCAACTAAACTATGTCCTTATATGATGGGTCAGAACTATGCTATGTCTACTTTTAACTAAACTATGTCCTCATGGTATGAGTCAGAACTATGCTATGTCCACTCAATCGCTAGATTGAACTATCACGTGAGTTTATATGAAATTTAAAAAGTGGGTAAGGATATATGTAAGATGGACTTGCAATACTTCTGCATCAGATGAAGTGTAATATCGAGCATCTTTTTAGGAAATGGACTTGGGTAGTTCTGCATTCAACTGCGAAATATTCAAACGTATTTGTGAATCTGTATGTTTTTTTAATCTTCACGCGGATGTGAGGAGTTTACATACATATTCAGATTAGTAACAGCAAATATGAATTACGAATCAATGAATATCACTACTTTGAAAACGGTTACAAAAGATAGGTGCCAAAATTAAGCGGGCTGAAAGGAATGCTATTCAGTTTGTTCAGTGTTTCAATACGCATTTCTTGTTAAAAGTATGCTTATATACTGAGTTACAGTTATGGTTTTCCTTTTTACAGACTCAATATTATAATAGAATGATAATTCCAGTGGAAACGCATTATCATAAATTGAAATAAGTTTATTGCAGAATAGGTTATCATTTCAAGAGCAATTCCTTTTTATCATACTACTTACATGAATCTGTGATAGCTGTTAAGACTTGAAATAGTACAATAAATCTTCACACAAACATTCATTATCATTATAAGTGAATATATGAAAAAAACAGTATGTACGAAAAGAAAAAATTTAAAGACCAATAGGAAGTGTAATATTAACTGATGACTTCATTTGAAGTAAGTTAATTTATTTATTTACACGTCTTTGATATTATATTTTAACAGTAAAGTTTTTTTCGAGTTGGTGAGTTGATTGAAAACCAACATAAATGTTTATAGTTGTAAAATCCAAAATAAAATTGTACCAATAAGATTTCAATTCGAAGTATGTTTCTTTACTCTCAAGTTCAATACTATTCATACGCAAACACATATACAGAACGAGCATTTGGACCTGACAGAAAACATACAATTTTCCCCAAGATGTCCATTAAATTTTTTTTTCTCAGGACT
Source organism: Propylea japonica (assembly GCA_013421045.1). Taxonomy (NCBI): domain Eukaryota; kingdom Metazoa; phylum Arthropoda; class Insecta; order Coleoptera; family Coccinellidae; genus Propylea; species Propylea japonica. The sequence continues at coordinate 4,469,308 of CM024246.1, read as the reverse complement.
GTTCGACTTTCTCGTGTTGAATATCTCTACTAAATCTCATTGATCATAATTTATCGATAATTATAGTTTTGGCAGAAATATTTTAACTACCTCACATCATTCAAACGGTGGACTTGACCTTGAATTATTTTCGGTTTCGTAGTCCACTAGGCTGTTGGCTTCACTCCAGTAAACATAAATGAGGATACTGGCACGGCCTTCTAAAGAAGGTTAGAAGGCCGTGATACTGGACACTCACTATGGTACATTAAACTAGATACTTGCTGAAATGTTCAGTAAATTGATTTGAAAACTTCATATCAAATGAGTAATATTTATTAGTGTTTCAACGTCAGAGTAATGAGTAAACCTTATGCTAAGTAAAATCGGTTTATGAATTTCGAACAACATTCGGCATTGCGAACTTGTGCCGTATCTTTATTTCATATTGGAATAATTGGCACCTCTTCTAATAACTGAAGTCAGCTATAGATAATTCTGTCAGTTCGGTAACATCGTTCTGCTGCTGTTCAGTTGTTCGGAGAGGTGTGTTCACATTTCGTTTCGATTTGACGTTCATAAACTGAATTGTTTACTGATTTGGGGTCAGTTTATCTTTGCTTAATAGTATTCGGGTAATTATAGCTATGGCAAAATTGCGAAAATGTTGTATATTTTCAAAAATTGTAGAAATGAAATCTAACCTATGTTCACTTCACCCCCCATCGCCAGTAAAATACACTTCTCATCTCACGCTAGGCCTGGTGATTATTATATCGAGATATAATAGAGGGAGAGACCCTATGACATACAATTGAGTAAGAAGGAAAATAGTCCCACTGGGCGGGGCTAAGTCGGGGACCAATATGGCGGAAAGTTCAGGGTTGAATTAAGTAAGTGCTAGTGTTGTTTTTGTTCGCAAATTTCACCCAAAGAATACGACATGTTGGGTCTTTGAATCCTGTTCAAAAAAGGTTAATTGAATTTCAAATAAACAATTTTTCTTCAGGCGATAATATACACATAAAAAGATATCAGATTACCAAGACAGACTAGCAAAAATTTCGAATGCGGATCTGTTCAGTACTCATCCCTACCTGTGATATGTTTTTACTCTAATTTTCTTCATATCTGTCACTTCTATGCTCGAAGAAAGCTTTACAGTGCACGATACCATTTTATTGTATATTATTAAGCAGAAAAATCACAATTTAACTAGAAAAAGGCGCAAGAATCACAATTCCTCAAGAAAATTCAACGATTGTCAAATTTGACTTTAGGTGGTAGTAATATGGCGCATCTGATACCACGTTTATTTCAATGATGGCAACACTATATAGTCCGAGAGCTGGCACGAATTTAGGGTAGGTATTTGAGGCAGCTGAAAACTTGTCAGATACCTCTCCTATTATATCCCACTCGGGATTGCAGACCTGGCTGGTGAGTAGCGGGGCTAAATCAACCCCTACATTTTTAAAAATATTTTTTTTGTCTTCCCAAAATATATTGAGGCAATACGCAATTTATATATGTTGGAGTGTAATGCTTTATAAATACTAAAAAAAATAAGCCAAATAATTTAATCGGGTTTTAACATTGCTAGACGCGTGCAAAAATATTTTGCAATAGTTATTTATGTACCAAGTGCGTTATATGGATCCTAACGCCCGGAGGAACATTCGGCACGAGGGCCTTTGGCCCGAGGGGATGAATGTGCCCGATGGGCGTTAGGATCTAATAACGCTCGTGGTGCATACAAGATTTATTTTGCACGAATATATCATTTGATTACAATAAAATTCGATGTCCTATGATTTTTTTTTCCATTTAACTTTCAGTAGCAACCATGGCATTTGTTAATATTTTGAAGTTCGTTATTGCTGTCATCATTTTATTAAGTGAATTCATTACTGTTTTCGTTGTGAGCGGGCGTTATAATCCATAATGCCCGCTAAAATGCCCACGGGCATAATGAGTGTATTTATAGCAACCGTTTCTAACGTAAAATAACATATAATGTACAAGTGAAAAATAAAAAAATATAAAAAATTTTTTGAGGCAGCTTGAAATTTAATGAAGTGTTACTTATAACTAAAAAATAAGATTCCCAAAAAGACAGATCATTCGGTAGGGCTTCCTACCTGCCAGGCCATTAAAAATGTAGGGGTTGATTTAGCCCCGCTACTCACCAGCCAGATCTGCAATCCCGAGTTGGGATATATAGGGAGAGGTATCTGACAAGTTTTCAGCTTGCCTCAAATACCTACCCTAAATTCGTGCCAGCTCTCCTACTAATACTATCCTATCTCTATGGTTGATTACAATGCAGTACTATTCACGCATAGGGGCTCCCTATGTTTACTTTTCACTCTGAAGTTTTTCAACAGTATATATTTCTCATTATTTAGTGAATATGAAGTAATAAGGTCTATACGCCGTGTGTATAGAAAACCACAAATCACGCCCTTTGATCTTAGCCGCTCAATCGGCAACAAACATACTCAAGAGACGACACCCGTCCAAAAGTGAAATTCCGAATAGGACAGCATAGGCAGACAGAAAAACTATTAGTTTATTGTCTTGTTCCGGGTACCGTCGACCCGATGCACTCATTAGCGTCGCCGCCCCTGTCCGCCCATTTGGCGAAACTTGTCGACGCACACAAACACACCACTCACTCATTTTCCGGACTCATTTCCGCCTGTCTAGTCTCATGCAATTTTAAAACGGAGCGGTGCATCGGTCGTTGTGATTTGTGGGGGACTAGGGGAGGTACGCTTCTGACTCTGGGGATGTTAAGGGTGCACATTCACCTGTGTTTCTTTTCGAGAGAGATTTGTTGTTGACTTTACTGATTTTTGAATGTTTGCAATTCATGACTTTGTTCATTACCATTTTTATTCGTAGTAAAAGACTTACTTACGTAGGAATAGCATAATATGATGGAAAACAAGAGCTAACATAATACAATACATGAAACAAAAACAAAAATCCCAACTGAGGTTAGTGCAAAACGGGGGGGGGGTACCATACTATCTTTCGTATGATACCAGAGCTCAGGGAAATCTCCAGTAAAAAAACCCTAATTCGCCGTTCCAACAAAAATAACACTTAAAAACTATTCGAATATTGAAGGGTTTCTTCTTTATTTACTCCTACCGATAACACTCTCCAAGATGCCGCCGAATTCTGAATCTGAAACGAAAAAAATCGAAGCGTAGAAAAGGAAATAAAAATAATATGATTGAAACTCTATTAAATCGATTTAAAATTCAAAACGACTGTGTAACTTCATGCATAGCCTTAAGCCATCTTGAATTTAAATATTGAACAATTATTTATCAGATCTTCTATAAGTTCTATAGTCTCCTCTGCTTCTCCGCATTCGAATATGAGTAGAGATGCCTTTAAATATAGCATACGCAATTAATTTTCGAATTGTCCTCAGAATTGCGAGTGATTTAAATGTACTTCAAACACCTTGCCAGACCCCCTATTATTTCGCGCTCACTCCTTAAAAAACTGACCATATTTGCAATCGATGGTTTTCGTACAAAAGTAAGTACAAAGAATTCTTTAAGGCCCACGTAATGAACCTTGGAATGCCTTAAAAAATTGTTAAGTGCTCTATACAACACTCATAAATATACGAGATCGACGAGACGTCCGTCCAGCCGTTAACACGATATCTCTAGAATGAATGGAGTTGACATTTTGGGAGTACGTTCGGTATCCGAATACCGCAGTCACGTTCTCCACAACCAAATCTGTACAATTAAAAGATTCGGTAGTTTTTCGCCATTTTTCCAACATTTTCGAAACCACAATCTAATCAGAAGGGAACTTGTAGACGCACTAGAACCTGTCTAGTTCGTTGTGAGGGTACAGTTCTGGATTCTGGGGATTTTAGGGTTCATATTCACTTTGGGAAATGTGGAAATCAATGGATTTGTTGTTGACTTCTTCATTTATGAGTCTAAAAGGAATTTTAGGAATCAACGATATAATAAAAATGAAGCTTAATTTTTTTTTACATTCAACAAAGAAAGCATTAGTCGTAGAAGCGTGAGCTGTGCACACAACTGACCAACTACAATCACCTGTAGTATTCCGTAGCCTATTGATACGAGTATAACTGATATTCAAGATCATAACTAACTTTTCAGTGATCTCAGTATAAAAAATTTGAGACAAACCCGAATGGGTGCTTTCAAACGATCATTCATAGGTCGAGCAATAATGCTATTACCTCAAAATTTTGAAGCGGACCCTAGATTTATGCTAAGTATGTGGAATGCAAAATCTTAGCACGATCGGAGTTATATTCAAAAATGAAGTAAGTAAAAATAAATATTATTAAAATAATAAATTACATATATTACGACTATTTGGACACCCGTTTAAGTAGAACGAGCGCTCAAAAATACTTGACTCAAAAATATTCAATGAATATTTTTTCAAAGCTAAGGAGATTGTCCTCATTTCTTGTGAAAAGGTAATCACTAAAAATTCTGATAACCGAGACATACAGAGTCATAAATAGCTGAACCTGTTTCCTCATCAGATCTTGATGAGAGAATTGGGAATATCTCGAAAAAAATATTATTAACTTTTTTCAGTTTTCAAAAAAGGTACATATGTCAATAATTCCTTCGTGCAATCAAAAACTATGACCGGGAAAAAGGAACAGGTAAGGGAGTTTTTCTACTCATGATTCGTAAGCGGGTCATTGTACGAAATGAAATAAGGGAGAATAAGATATCTGAATTACTAGAAAAAGTCTGTACCTGTTCGGTTTTCCAGCAATAGTTTTCGATCGTATAAAGGAATTATTGACGTAGGTACCATTTGAAAAGCTAACAAAACAAGGAAGTTTTTCCTGAAGTCCTCTCACTTGAACTTCATGTCATCCATTATCCAATATCTACGAAATACTAATCCACTCAAATCCTTACTTATATTCAAAACAAAGATCGTGAAGCTGATACGCGTACTCGAATACGAAAACACGCAGTTGACGGAATTCATAGTTATCCAGAAAAAAACACCATAATAGGACATTGATTTCCGTTACCTCTCAAAATAAAGAAAATAGTTCAGAGGTCATCAATCAGTCTACTTGTACAGGATTTCACTATATAATTTGACTCCCCTTAAAACTTGTTCTAAAAGAGATACACAGAAAAATGTTTCACACAAAATTTCACTGTATATTTAAGTTTGTGATGTCATTTAAAAAACCCCAGCTGATTTCGTGAAACTTTTGTGTATGGAACATTTTTTGGTGTCTCCTTTAGAAACGAAGTAAAAGAGGGTCAAATTATAGTGATAAACTCTGTACATGCACAAATAGTTCGTTCTAAAGAAATTCAAAAATATTTTCTCCAAATGAAAAATTGCTTCTCCAGAAAAGTTTCGAATACAAAATATTATACATATAGTTTCTGTTCTGAGGTGACTAATTATATTCTTCGTCGTGAGTGTGAGAATACTTTTACAAATAAATCATCGTTCTGAGAAAGAGTGTTAATATATTTGTCAATATCAAACGAAGAGGGCAGTTTCATATTTAAGAACGGTTGAAAAATGTTGAGAAAACTTGTTTGCTTCTTAATTGGTTCGTGTATTTACGACTATGGCAGCATCATATTTTTGTATGCACATACTCCTTCCTCACATGGCCAAATAAATTATTACATATTCATTTTTAAAATTGATATTTCACGGCAGGTAAAAATAGCGGTCATAAAATGTCACTGAATAGTCAAAATAATATTAACGACCGCCGAATGTCGGATCGTTAAATGAATTTCGTATTGTTGTTTTGGTATAATGTTGACGAATGAATAAAGAAAAGAAGTATCGTGAATTAAATTTGTTGATTTCTGGTATATACCCTGTTTAGGTTTTATTTGTATTACAATATTTGATATCAGGGTTATGTTACTATTATTGTTTAACAACTTAGAAGTAGCTAGTTGACTCGTGGGTTTGCTAATTTTTCGCCAAACCTTCAATATTGGCTTAAAATTATAAATTCTTGGTATTTACCCTGTTTAGTTTTAATTGTATGATAATTATTATAATAGCCTAGATTGAAAGTATGGCGGAAAATGAGCAAACCAACGGGTTACGAGAACTGCTTCAAAGTTGTTAAACATTGGTATAATAGTGTTTTCTATAATAGAATTGTCAATTCGTAATTACGCGTTTGTAATCCAGTTGAATTGTGCTTTTAGCAGGAAAGTTTTGGGGTAGTTTGATTTCTTTAATTTTTTATGTTTTTTGGGGTGCTGAATCCGAATTTGAGGTTTGCTAACAAAATTTCGGGACGGAACATAAAAAATACACAAAAAAGAATAAAAAAATCTCAATCTTGGTCAGTTTTTTGCATATTATTCGGAAACTATCAACTTTTCTTGAAAAACCTTCCATACGAAATGAAAAAACATAAAATTTCCTACAAATTGTACTACCACAGGTTGTTCTGCGAAAACCCGTTTTGACTCAAATAATAGTTGAAGATGAGGTATTTTCTATGACTCAATAATTGAAAAAATATTTAATTTTATGGTTCTGATGATGCGATCTTCTTGAAATTTTACATGAACATTCAGTATATCAGTCTCAGTCACAAAATAAATTTCGGCTCGAATCAGATATTTTGTTATGGAAATATAAAAATTCTTCTTTCAACATTCCAATTGAATTTCTATGGTTCTCTTCACACTATGGTCACACAATTTTGCATAAGGCTTATTATGAGCACCTTGCATTGGCCGCAACATTTCATTTCGATTGGTTCGTTTTCTCTGAGATATTGAGGAACAAAAATTTGAATGGGCATGTTTATGAAACAAAATATGGCCATTCGAAATTTTGTTCATCTCGACAAAATGAAACCATCGAAATGAAATGTTGCGGCCAAATGCAAGGTGCTCATAATAAGCTTCATGCAAAATTGTGTGACCATAGTGTGAACAGAACATAGAAAATTCAATTGGAATATTGAAAAGAAGAATCTTCATATTTCCATAACAAGACATCCGATTCGAGTGAAATATTTTTATGAATCGGAACTGATATACTGAATGTTCATGCAAATTTCAAAAGGATCGCATCATCGGAACCATGGAAATTATTTTTTTTCATTTATTAAGTCATAGAAAATACCTCATTTAAAAACTCTAATTTGAGCCAGAACGGTTCATCGCAAGAAAACTTTAATAGTGCAATTTGTTTGAAATTTTATGTACTTTCATTTTGTATAGGAAGGTCTTTCACGAAAAGTTGATAGTTTCCGAGTTATAAGCAGAAAAACTACCAAAGAATGAGATTTTTCTCTCTTTTTTTGTATTTTTTTCAATGTTCCCTCACGAAATTTTGTTAGCAAACCTCAGATTCGGATTCAGCACCCCAAAAAACATTATAAAAATCGAAAAAATCAAAACTACCCCAGAACTTTTCTGCTAGGGGTTCTTTTGAGCACAAATTGACTGGACTATGAGAGAGTTGCTTTTTGAGCGACCGTTCTTCTCCAGCGAGTGCTATATCATTTTTTCCAAATGGCGAGTTTTGAGCAAAAATGTTTCGACTCCCTAATGGCTAATCCGTTGTCAAATTCATTCTGTCCGTGAGGCCGTCCGTTCGGCACGACAACTATCGAAGGAAATGTCCTAGGAACTCGAGATTTTCCATCTGAATCCAAATCGTATAGAGGTTCCATAAAATAAAAGCTATTCAAATTTTTGTTCATCAATATTTCAGACAAAATGGAACCAATCGAAATGAAATTTTGCAGCCACGTGCAAGATGCTCATTTAATAAGCCACATGTCAAATTTTGTGATCACAGTGTTAACAGAAGCATAGAAAATTCAAATGGAATATTGATAAGAAAAATCTTTATATTTCCTATTAGAGTAAAATTATTTTGGGAATGAAGTCTAATAAATACTGAATGATTATGCAAATTTTCAATAGGATCGCATCATCTCAACCATAGAATTTAATTCGTTTTCAATTATTGTTTTCCAGTATATAATTCCGATCGTGCTGAGATTCAGTATTCATATACTTAGCAAAAATCTCAAGTCCTATACAAAATTTTTCGGTGATACCATTATTGCTCCACCAATGCTTGAGCGCTCAAAAGCAACTGGTCAGGCTTTTCTCAAATTTTAATATTACGGGTTCGGCCAACCCCAGTGTTGCAATCTGATATCAGATTAAATCTGCCAATTGACGGATTTAAAAGTGTCCATCGACTGATTTCAATGTTTCAAGTGGCAGATTAAATATGTCAATTTACTGTTTCAAAGTGTAAATTGACAGATTAATGGTGGTATTCTGCTTTCACCTGTATGCCAATCTGTAACTTCTCAAAAGCTCACAGAAAATTTTCAATTCTGGACCTTTTAAGGGATCGTTGTTTTACAGTAATCGTTAAATATTTACAAATACTCGAAGGGTGATCGGAAGCATTATCGAATAACATATTGTGAGGTTACGTTGAATGGTTTGTTTATTTTAGGACAAACACCCATGTTTTAATTAAAGAAATTCATGATTAATGAAAATAATATGGCTTTTTTATTGGATTGTCATCGGAAGAAAATATTATTAGTTAAAACATTGTTCAATGATATACATTCTTTTTTAAAGTATGAACCTAACGGGAATTAGAAGGAAAAGGTTGTGTGATCAAATGAATCCATTTGGATTGCCGGATGCCAGAAAATGTTCAGATTGAAGATGTGCCGAATGACTAGTTTGTGAACATTTTCAGATTGAAGAAGCAGTGTACGAACTGTGAATGCTCTACAGCATTTCAACCAAGATAATTGTTTCTTTCCTGTTTTCAATTAATTAGATGAAAGATACAAATGCAAACTACATTCATATAAATGTATTTTCAAATTCAAATCAAAACATTTACTTATAATACATAGAGTTCCATGATCAAATCTTACGATTGAAGGTTATGTTTTTCGATGAGTAGTTACAAAAAGGACACTGTAAATAAGAAAGTTACAGGAACCATTCCAGAATTACATCATTCACGAAGCTGTAAGTCGGCCAGTTACAGATCAATCGTACGGTACAATATCGTAGCTTACATATGAAAAGCAAATACCACCATCGATGTCTCCCTACGATTATCCCAAATATTCTCATGGAGTCATTCACAACTTCCGCTAATTCATCCCAAATATTACCATAGAAGTTTTAAAATTCTCGAGAATCAACCGGTGGCATCCTACCTTACTGATTCCAGTGATTCCAGAAGACAGATGTAAAAGCAACGTCCGCATAAATGAGTGGCACACAAATGGGCAGGACGTCCCTGTCAAAACAGATTGCCATATGAGGAAATGGGTGAAATTATAGGATTCGTGCGATGTACCGTCATTGATTTACTTTCATATTTCAGGAAGTCACATGGGCGTCCTTATGGTTCGTTGGATGGCCATGTGTGGTACTTTATGGGACTTTTGAAAGGGGACATCCCGCTAAAGATCGATGAGCGACAAGAAGAAAACGATACCCTGATGCGTGACAAAAAATACAGAGCGTTTAGTCCAAGCAGTTTGCAAGTTTTTGTGTTAGGTACCGTTATGACAACATTCATCTTGTTGCTTTCATCGACAAATTGTAAATTTATAGTCACTGGTTATGTCAACAAGGATAAAGATCAATAAATTTTCATTAGTAGCATTCAAAACAAAATATGTTTTGAAATTTGCAGGGTGAAGCGACAACATTCTGTCCGACATTGTTTTGAATGATTTATGTTCATTTGACATAGCTAGACTACAACCAAAAAAACATTTAGAATAATTTGTTCCCATCTGATTACCTGAAATTTTCATTTGAAAGAAAAATTTTGATTACATAAACATTACCTAAATGCGAATTCGGACTTATATCAGGAAAACAGAAAAAGACAGATGAATGGAGTAAGCGGAATTCTTAGTTCACAAAATAATTGCCATCCTAATGTGCAACAGTTTTTTGTTTTTCTCTAAGGGTTGAAAAGTTATATCCATAGACAAACTAAAAAATTAGAAGAGCCACTCGTATATTCCGCGTCCATCTGTCGGAGAGGAGACTAATACACGAAAAAATTATTTTCAATTTGATAGTTAGATGTCGTTGCATTCATGGAAATCCTATCGAGAAAATAGTAAGTATGTAAAATCATTATTATCAAAAAACCTTTGAATTGTCAACTGACACAGGAGTGGTTTGACACGTTCTTTTTGAAATATAATAAATTTCGATATGCCTGCGAGAGTGAAGACGTGCTGTGCTATTGGAAAATCGTGATGCAAGAAGGTAATTATACAATATTTATATATATTCTGTTACCTATAAGAATTAAGAGGTTTTCAAAAAAGTTTTTTATGTATTGAATAAGTTTAGTCGGTAAATACTCATATTGTGTATTTTTGAATTCATTATTGTTAGTTTTTGAAAATGTTTTCAATGCAATTATTAGTTTATTGATTAGATATTTATGAGATAAATCTGTATTTTCAATTGGTGATACCTATTTCAGTTAATAAATTTTTATTCTATCCAGAATTTGATTATTGATCCTCATTTCTCGATTCCACTAGGAAATCAGATGAATGTTCGTTGCAGGTATTATTTTCATGAAAAAAATTTCCTCACTCATCGATAACTTGCACGAATCCATTTCTGATTTCCTTTTGGAAATTGAATTCCAAAAAACTTTTTGCCTCTTGTATATGGGTGTACCTACCTTTTCAAAAGGTGCACTACAGATTTCTCTTTGAGGCAACTTTACGATACAGATTCCTTTTTCAATTGAGCTTTTTTCACGAATTAGTAATGTTGTACAAAAACAGATGGCGTTGAAGCTTGTTCTACTAGTGTCTCATCTATTCTCCATTTAGTTAGTCTATGGTTATATCACGTGCGTGCTAAGAATGATTTGATAGTAGCTTTCTGGGCGATGCGTGGATTATTCGATGTGGACTTTGAACATGTATTCCATTCGAATACGAACCATCTTCAAGGACCCAATTTCAAGCTAGCAAAAGAGTCATTTAAAAACCACCTGCCGAATGAACTTTTGGTCCAACAGAATTTCTGATACATGGAACCGTCTACCGAACGAAGTAATCAACGCAGCAAGTGTCAATCAATTCAAGAACATGTACGACGGATGGAGACGAAATACTTCATATAGTGGTTTAATAATAATAATTCGGCCTATCTGAACATGCAAATGGAGATTTTTCTTGTATCAAGTCAGCTTTAGAACAATCAGAAGAATATTGGCTTTCAATGGAACAATGATTCTCCCGAACAATTACGATTATAAAATAAGTTTATACAAGTGAGGTATTTATTGACCGAAATCACTGTTAAAGAAGCTCATTACAACAAAAGACTGTTCCTTGAAATGTTGGCAATATCCATCTCTGATAACACCATGAACACCAAACAAGATACGAGCAACCTTAATAATATATATTCTTATTTAATTGAAATATCAAAAAAATCATATTCATCTTTTCGCGATTTCTCTATTGATGAAGAATAGAAATTTAAAAATTTGTGAACTGAAGTTTATTGTCAAATTTGATGTATGTTGAATATTTTTAGAAAAATCACTTCTGGAGTGTAATAACTATTTAATTGCATGTCCTTTAAAATTATAACAATATTAAGGAGTTTAATCACAATATTTGTAAGTAAATTGTAATTTAGCCTTATAGGTATAATAATGATGTAAATTATTTTTATAGATCCTTGAAAAAGGTAATAAAATTTACCGAAAGCTTGGATTAAAATAAAAGTGTTCTACATTTCCTAAGACCAGGATATCCTAATAAAGCTTCTAGAAAAAAAAGATTATAAAATATACAAAGTAGGGTGGAAAGTTCAGTTGTTGACACTGCAATAGTGATTGACACTGTGCATGTATATAGCAATGTAATAAACTATTGGTGCTTTCTTAGGTTTTTTCATCTGTCTCCACCTACTTCAGAATGTTATTATAGGATTCGTGCGATGTGCCGTCATTGATTTACTTTCATATTTCAGGAAGTCACATGGGCGTCCTTATGTTTCTTTGGATGGCCATGTGTGGTACTTTATGGGACTTATGAAAGGTGCGATCCCGCAAAAGATCGATGGGCGACTAGATGGAAATGATACCCTGACGTATGGCAAAAAACACAGAGCGTTTAGTCGAAGCAGTTTGCAAGTTTTTGTGGTAACATAAGGGAACCATTCACCTTGTTTCTTTCATCGACAAAAACAGTTTATGTATATTTATAGTCACTAGTTAAATGTTTTCGATCATTTGATACCTGGGTCTTTCATTCAGAAGGATATACCTAGATAAATAACTTTTCACTATCAGCATTACAACAAAATAATGTAATGTATTCGACAGTTTGAATTAATATCATCTGAATTTTGACGAATTGTAATCAAATTCATGGTTAAACAATTACTTCTGAAAATATTAATATAATTTCAAATGATAGTATTAATTTTTTCCTTTCGATATTTAGATACAAATTACAAATTGGTTGCAAATTATGTATCCGGAACTATTTGTACACAAATTTAGCGATGTATGTCGAGGAGTCTGAAATATTGAATTTTTTAAAATTGTTTATTATTTACCATTCTATTAATCGATAAGTCTAACTTCTAGAAGAAAAAACGAAATTTTGTCTATTTGGTTTAAACAGAAAAATTCACTAAGAATTCACTTAGCACCATGTTCAAACCAACAATTTCAAAGATATTTAATTTCAATTATTTATTTTCCAATATTGGAAAGACCCTAGTACTTTCTATATAGTGGAACTTTCCTATAACAAAAGCGCTTAATCCGCAAAAAAATGCGTTATAAAGAAATTTCGTTATACAGAAAATTTGTTTCTTTAGTCCGACTTCACTGGTGAATTTAAGTTTATCATTCAAACCTAAGCACTTCCTTTCAGACATTTTCGAACAACTTTCCACACCAGCGTAATGGTTAGATCGAAACCAAACAACCAGGGGTGTATTTAAAACTGTTTAAGAAGGATCTCTCTGCCCACCGTAATGATTTAGTTTAAGGTCGGGGTTTATTACGTACGACCGGAAATTTTTCGGAAAAAACCTTTCCTTACACCTTCTTACCAATACCTTTTCAAAGAGTGATGTTCTTAGAATATTTCGTTATAGAGAGAAGTTACTTCGTTTTATAGGGTGTTTGCAACATGGAATTTGGATTCAAGGTGCAATGTCTTGTACGAAATTCATTATACCTACAAACTCGTTATACGGACGTTCGTTATAGGGAAGTTCCACTGTATTTTCAAATATTGACAGCGTCATTGGTCGAACGCAATTCCACATTTATAGAATTTGCACTATCTAATCAACCCGATTCAAGAAAGTCTCCATTAAATTGCCTTTTTGTATTATCGTGAAAATGGAAAAAGAAGGTAATAAACTATTCCAATCTCGTTGCGTGACTATGTGCCTCGCTGCCGTTCCAAACTGAATGAAGGCCTCAATTCGACGGAGAACGATGTGAATCCCTAAGCTCACGAATTTATTAGAATCGTCTGAGAAAATTGAACCGATAGAACTGAAAATTACCGGAACCGCATGATTTCGGTTCGAATTGATTTTCCGAGGACGACGCATACACATGTTGAGCAATATATCGTACTTATCGGCGGCTAAGAGTTAAAGTTTCTACTCGATATTATGAACGGAAGAATGGAAAAGCGAGTAAACCATCTAAAACAAAATGAAAATTCATGCTTTTAAAATTAACCAGGTATAAGATAAACAGTGAAACCAGAAAATAATATTGATTGCTTAAAATCAACCAATATTGAACCTAATATTGGAACTAATCCCGTCAATGCACAAAGAACGTGCATAGAGTTAATATCAAACAGAGCATCCATAGATAGCTATTCCGCCCTATTTGGGGCTCTTCAGTATGGAGCAGCTCCGTCTGAAAGGCATTCTAGGTTTCCTTATTTGAAGAATGTCACCTAGCTCTGAGAATAACAGAACCAAAACGCCATCTCTTGGGATCCTTACGAACACCTACCTCCGATGCATGAACCTTGAACGAAGTGCGAGAAGTTAATCCGTTTTTTATCCGAATTGGGGGTAGTCCAACAATGTGGATTTGAGCTTCAGTCGATGAAGTGAAAACGCTCTTTTAATCGTCATAAACCAGAGGTGGTGATAATAGAACAAATGAAAATTCATGCGTTTAAGAGTAACGCAGGTATAATTCAAACAATGAAAGCGGAGAATAATATTAATTGATTTAAAATCAACCAATATTAAACCTATACTTTGGAACTAATCCCGTCAACGCACAAAGAAAATGCTTAGTGGTAAAATCAAACAGAGCATCCATAGATAGTTATTTAGCCCTATTTGGAGCTCTTCAGTATGGATGAGCTCCGTCAGAAAGCATTCTAGATTCCCTTATTTGAAGAAATGTCGGCTAGCGATTAATATTATTTTCCGCTTTCATTGTTTATACTATCTAAAACTTCAAAGTAATTACCATCAAATGGTATAGAGATGGTTCTAAAACCATGATAGGTGTCGGCGCTTTAGTATACGAGTTAAGAACCAAGTGGACACTAGATTGTAGATTGTTGATTATAAAGAAGGTTTCATCAAACTGCAACCTCAACATATACTTTGTCCACATCAGAACTGTTTTTCGCAACTGATTCTCTACATCTCGCTCTCCAGTTTCAGAGCCCCAATGAACTGCAGTATCTCAAAAGGTACTAGAGTTTCGTCCTCCTTACCACAGAATCTATACTCGTCAGTTTCTGTTAGGCCAATTCTTATAGAATGCTTTCCAAGGTGACAATGACTGTTACAGAGGAAGTGAGGAGGAGTATCTTATTCTTACGGAGGTACTTTTCTGGAACTTGCAGTTTCGAAATTTCGAAGGAACTTGGAATCATTCATTCCTGGAATATCTTTTCAGAGTGCTTCACTTTCTCTTTCTTTCTTCTTCAGAAACTCTTTCTTATGGGTGCATTTGCCTATATGTCCAGAAAGGTTCAAGGTCAATAAGTGACGTTTTGAGTACTTTATGGCTCATGTATTAGCTTCTTCATCTCCTTTGATTCTGGAATAACCCAGACTAAAGAGACTTTGTTGCGCTTGCCAACTCCATTGACTTTTCTTCGGCACTTTCAGCTTTGAGCAGGTGACATAGGAGTTCAATGCTTTAATAGCAGTTTGACTATCAGAATGAATGAGTATGTCACACCCTCCTCCTCACAGAGCCTACACTCGTCAGTTTCTGATAATCCCATCCTCAATAGCTGCTTTCTGAGGCGACCTTGTCCTGGAAGAAAGCCAGTAATGAGATGTAATTGTTTCGTACCAAGGTCCAGATATCTTTTGGATCTTGCTGTCTCAAAGTTCCGAAGGAACTCAGTGAAATTATCCATCCCTGAGAGATTCCGCCAGAGTTTTTCCTTCTCGGCTTTCTCCTTCTCCACGAACTCCTTCTTATAGGTACATATAGCTATACCACAGAAGGGTTCTGGTCCAATGAGTGCCCCCTATTTGGCAAGTGTATTAGCCTGTTCGTTTCCCGAATGACCAGGAACCCAGAATCAAAAGACTTTATTTTTCTTGCCTACCTTATTGAGTAGTCTGGGTTCTTGGTCACTCAGGAATCAAAGAGAAAGAAGAGGCTAACCCACTAGCCAACAAAAAAGCGCAAACGTCACTTTGTGGCCCAGAATACTTCTGTAGTATGGGTTACTGTATCTTAAAGAAAAAGTTTCTGGAAAGGAAAAATACTGAAAGAGAATGTCCCAGGAATGGATCATCTCAAGAAGTACCTTGGAACGGCTGAACAGAAACAGACGAGTGTAAATTCTGTGGGGAGAAGGAAACTCCTGTTCACTTAGTTACAGGAGGCATATTGTAACTCCTCACATTGTGAGCTCTCGAAAATAATTGCTTGGACTTTAAAATTATGGTAAAAACGCGGATCTATACTACATTTCACCCAATTATGACTCTGAGTAAATTTTTAAACCCTCCTTTTCTATGGAACATTGTTAGTTGTCGTTTATATTAGCACGCTACCGAAATATGTCGGATGTTTACTGGACTAGTAAGTAGTAGTAAGTAGTAAGTAGTAGTAGAGAGATAGATGCCTACTCTGTCGCGTTGACGATAGAGAGGTCATGCACTCCGATTACACTCAGCTAACATCCTGGGCAGGAAGCAGGGAATTGAGCAGGTAAGTGGCAGCGCGAGAATGTGATCAGTACACTTCCCTGCTGCCTCCCATTGCCACTCATGTTGCTCTAAGCTCCCTAAATCGGAGGTTTTTCTTAGGGAAGTCAAAAACCGCCAGCGTGTACAGCTGTAAGTGATTAAATTTAACTAGGTTGCTGTGGAATTTCTTTGTCCTTCATTGCCGACACTTTGTCGCGAGGAAAATGTTGCAGCAGAGTGTGAATGCTCACTGCCTTCGATACTGTCGCAGAATTTTCGGAAATTATTGCCGACGACATGAGCGGCAGTAGGAAGGGCTGAATGTAATTGAGGCAATATAGACTGTAGCCTCCTTGAAGAGCTTCGAGATACTGAAGTTCATAAGGGCCTCTGGAGCTTGAAGGCGAGCTGTTGTTGCCAAAACAGCTCTGTTGGAAGCACAAAAGACCCATATGTCGCAGAGGAATGTAGCAATGTACAATGTACCTCGTTGCCGCGGAAATCGATGTGAATCCCTAAGCTCACGAATTTATTAGAATCGTCTGAGAAAATTGAACCCGATAGAACTGAAAATTACCGGAACCGCATGATTTCAGTTCAAATTGATTTTCCGAGGACGACGCATACACACATGTTGAGCAATATACTTGTCGGTTGTAAAATGTTGGGCGCCCCTCACTATAACTTGATATTTGCTTACTAATGAATCATAAAGTTTGCTACGATAAAACGAATTTACGACGGGAATTTCACAGTAGTTTTCAGTGAACAATAGCGGTTCGTCCGGAATAAGTTCAAATGCAATAAATCCGCCTCGTAACTTTGATGCACTGTCTTGTCTTCAGGACTTATGATGGGATTCAGTAGCATGATTAGCATTCATTGTCAATTGAGGGGAAAATTGTGGAATATATCGTCTGGTGCATACGACCTGGATCATTGTACGTACAATGAGGCTGACAATTTTGGAAAAAACATGCATCTGAGGTCACGGTTTTTCTAAGGTTCAATGGGATCTTAGGAACTGAAACCTTTACTGTTATAATTCAGAAAATCAGAAAACATAAATTGAATTTGAAAATAGTTCATATAATTTAAGAAGAATGAAATTGAATTAAGGAAATTGGAATTAAAAAAGCAGATTTATAATTCGGAAACGGCAAATTGAATTTCAGAGAACGAAAATTATCAAATCATTTTTAGAGAAAGTAATATGTAAGTTTTAGTAAGCAGGGGACATATCCACGAAGTATCTATGTAAATTGTTTTCCAATAAGAGATGTTATTTTGATCATCCCGCTATTCCGGTAGATGTAAAGTTAAAGCTGTCATTTCTTGACATTTGACAAGTAGAAACTACGCCATCAGTAAGAATGTAACGATACACGCTTCAAGAACGTATAACAGTTATTAAAATTCACTATAAAAATCGTTAAAATTTGTAGAGACGTTTCGTAAAACTCGAACATTTTTTATATTGGTGGAAAAATTCGAGCTGTTGGGACAAGTTAATGATGTGAAGAATAACACTCGTGCACATCGCTTAAGAACAGCCGAGGAAACCCAATTTTGTCCATTTCTCGTCGTTATTTGGAATTAAGCATTCCACAAACGTCAATAGACCGTATTTTGCATGAATATTTGGGTCTTTAGGCTTATAAAGTTCAGTTAACACAAGAAGTCAAGCAGGCTGATCAACAACGTCTTGTCTTTGCTGATTGGGTCGTTGAAATGCATGAATATGATCCGGAATTCCATCGAAAAATCATCTTGAGTGATGAGGCCCATTTCCACATCGGTGGCTTCGTCAACAAGCAAAATTGTCGCATCCTGGGTTCGGAAAACCCAAGAGTTATTGTTGAAAAGCCTCTCTATCCTCAACGTGTGACTGTTTGGTGCGGTTTATGGTCCGGCGGAGTCATTGGACCTTACTATTTGGAAAATGAGGCTGGAGCAACAGTTACGGTGAATGAATTGCGCTATCGAGAGATTATTATGATTTTTTAAAGCCGAAATTGGATAATATTGATGTGGACAACATTCACTTTCAACAAGAGGGATCTACGTGCCACACTAAAAACGAAACTATTGATCTTTTGCGGAAAAAGTGGACCGTGTTATTTCTTGAATAGGTGATCACAATTTGCCACCGAGATCTAGTGATTTTACATCTTGCTACTTCTTCCTTTGGGGACCACGTGAAAAGAAGGTCTACGCCAATAGCCCAGCGTCGATTCAAGACCTCAGAGATGGAATTCGTGAGGTTATCGATAGGGCAGCCACTTTGCGATTTGGTTATGGCAAATTTCATTAAAAGGATATGGTCCTTTAAGCGTGGTCGTGGAGGTCATTTGCCTGATGTTATTTTCCACTATTTACGGCATTGCTTCTTCTTTATAATGAAATAAACATCCGATTATTTATATTGAAAAATGTCATTTTTCTTTGAATATCAAAATAACACTTTTCATTGAACAACCCTTCACTTCGAGAGTCGACAATGCCCACCAGAACCAATATTATTTTGCGCCATACATTTTGAATCAAAGTTTGCAGCACGATATGGCAGCGAATAGGATATGGTTATCCCGTACGAGTATGACCTATACTTTTTCTTCGGCTGTTTAAATATACGGTAATAGTTGTAAAAACTATATTCAATCAACATAAGAATTAAACCGTTAATCAATGGAGAAAATAACGTACAAGGAAATGTGTTAGACAGCTGCCGCAATAATCGTGAAATCAACAATTTTGAATAATAAATTGGTACAATTATTGAAAAGAAATTTTGAGTTCTGTCAAAGAAATATTGAATTGTCAATTAATGTTTCTGATTACATTGTCTGTATGGCTACGGCATTGTCATAACGAAGATTGCGAAAATTTATATATTGAGCCCTCGGTTGGTCATGGAATTTTAGCATATTCTGCTGTGTATATTGAAATTTCACATTACGTTGTTTATTTTCTTGTCAGATTGATACGCAATATCGTCAATATTGCATATAATTATATGATAACTCGCAAGCTCATCGGACGAGGCCGGGCACATTCGGCAACTTTGACTTTATATTACATTATGACAGCAAATACTGCCAACTTCAGATAAATAAACAAACGCCAACTATGCGTTCAAACTTCCGTGAACTAGTGCATAATGAAAAAGAGTATCACAATGTAGGTACTACAAAAATACATTTGCATACGTCGAAGAATCGTATCTGGAAGAAAAAGCAATAAATCAGTTATCAATATCAATACTTCTCAGATATATCAGAGTTTTCTACGTATCCCCTCTTAGCCATTCTCAGCCATTATTTTCGGATTTCTTCAAGCCCCATCGAACGACAAACAGCCAATAAAAACAATAAAGCCAGCCCATTATACTTTCAAAACTGTAATCTGTAGATTTGGACCCTCGCAGTGCTAAAACCCATCAAGATTCAAGGGGAACAGCCCGATTTGGAATTGAATTTTCTCCTTCTCAAGTTCTGAGGCCGTCGAAAGTGGAATAATGATTGATTTGTTTCCCGATTGGCAGGCTGCGGAGGTAAGGATCTCTCGTCTCTTATTTCCCAGAGGGTCGTGTGCCAGAACAGTCCTTTCAATATTTAAATATGCGTCGGCAAAGGCGGCCGAAAAGATTCAAAGTTGGGCCGATGTATCTGGTATGGGAATGGGCCTATTCTTATGCAAAGACAGGGACAAAATGCTCGCGTGGAGTCTTAAGAAGGTTGTTTGAATACAACTTCTTTTCCTTAGATTCATCCGGGTATGTGAATCAGTGGCGTTCTTCTTCGAAACATTTCAGCTTTCTCCAAACTCTCAAGCCGTCGCCATCACCTAATAACACAAACCGTAGATCATCTGTGAATAGTACATTCCTCTATTCTTCTAAATGCCAGTTTTGATGAGTTCGAGCACACTGCAGACGAGCGAATCGGTGACGGACAGCTAATAAAGAAACTCGCAGAGAACTTCTGGACCTCAATCCTGATGCTGAAACTCTTACGAATTGTAGAACATGAAATTACATGGTTGTAGACTCTTTGGAAATCCAACCTGAGTGTCGGTACCGTCAGTGACCTATTTCTACGGGCTGATTGGGCAATATACCGATCTTCTCGAATCGTAGTAACACGAGGACGACCACTTCGAGGTCTACTTTACACTCCACCAGTTTCTTCATTGCGTCTAATCGTTTTGCAGTCAATGTAATCAATAAACCCAGCCCATCATACTTTCAAAGTGGAATCGAAATTTTTTATCTCTCAAGTTCTGAGTCCGATGAAAGTGAAATAATGATTGTTTTGATTCCCGATTGGCAGGCTGTGTAGGTAAAGATCTCTTGTCTCTTATTTCCCAGAGGGTCGTGTGCCAGAACAGTCCTTTCAATATTTAAATATGCGCCGGCAAAGGCGGCCAAAAAGATTCAAAGTTGGAGCGATGTATCTGGTATGGGAATGGGCCTATTCTTATGCAAAGACAGGGACAAAATGCCCGCGTGGAGTCTTAAGAAGGTTGGTTGAATACAACTTCATCTGTTTCCTTTAGATTCGTCCCGCGTATGGGAATCAGTGGCGTTCAACTTCCAAAACATTTCAGTTTCCTCAAAACTCTCAAGCTGTCGTCATCGCTGAGTAAACCAAACCGTGACTCATCTGTAAATAGCACATTCCACAATTCTTCTAAATGCCAGTTTTGATGAGTTCGCGCCAACTGCAAACGAGCGATTTGGTGACGTAGAGCTGATAAAGAAACTCGTAGAGGACTTCTGGTCCCTAATCCTGATGCTGAATCTCTTTTACGAATTGTAGAACATAAAATTTTACGGTTGTGGGCTCTTTGGAAATCCAACCTGAGTATCGGTGCCGTCAGTGTCCTATTTCTACGGGCTGATTGGACAAGATACCGATCCTCTCGAATCGTAGTCACACGAGGACGACCACTTCGAGGTCTACTTTGCACTCCACCAGTTTCTTCATAGCATCTAATTGTTTTGCAGTCAATGTAAACAATACACTCAGTCCATCATACTTTCAAAGTGGAATCGAAATTTTCTATCTCTCAAGTTTTGAGTCCGATGAAAGTGGAATAATGATTGATTTGTTTCCAGATTGGCAGGTTGTGCAGGTAAAGATCTCTCGTCTCTTATTTCCCAGAGGGTCTTGTGCCAGAACAGTCCTTTCAATATTTAAATATGCGTCCGAAAAGATTCAAAGTTGGACCGATGTATCTGGTATGGGAATGGGCCTATTCTTATGCACAGACAGGGACAGAATGCTCGCGTGGAGTCTTAAGAAGGTTGTTTGAATACAACTTCTTTTCCTTAGATTCATCCTGGGTATGTGAATCAGTGGCGTTCTTCTTCCAAAACATTTCAGCTTTCTCCAAACTCTTAAGCCGTCGCCATCACCTAATAACACAAACCGTAGATCATCTGTGAATAGTACATTCCTCTATTCTTCTAAATGCCAGTTTTGATGAGTTCGAGCACACTGCAGACGAGCGAATCGGTGACGGACAGCTAATAAAGAAACTCGCAGAGGACTTCTGGACCGCAATCCTGATGCTGAAACTCCTGTACGGATTGTAGAACATAAAATTACACGGTTGAGGGCTCTTTGGAAATCCAACCTGAGTGTCTGTACCGTCAGTGACTCATTTCTACGAGCTGATTGGGCAATATACCGATCTTCTCGAATCCTAGTAACACGAGGACGACCACTTCGTGGTCTAATTTTCACTCCAGCAGTTTCCTCATAGCGTCTAATCGATTTGCAGTCAATGTAAACAATAAACCCAGCCCATCATACTTTTAAAGTTGAATCGAAATTTTCTATTTCGCAAGTTCTGAGGCCGTCGAAAGTGGAATAATGATTGATTTGTTTCCCGATTGGCAGGCTGCGGAGGTAAAGATCTCTCGTCTCTTATTTCCCAGAGGGTCGTGTGCCAGAACAGTCCTTTCAATATTTAAATATGCGTCGGCAAAGGCGGCCGAAAAGATTCAAAGTTGGTGCGATGTATCTGGTATGGGAATGGGCCTATTCTTATGCAAAGCCAGGGACAAAATGCTCGCGTGGAGTCTGGAGAAGTTTGTTTTAATACAACTCTTTTCCATAAATTCTTCCTAGATATCTAAATCAGTGGCGTTCTTCTTCCAAAAAATATCAGTTCCCTCGAAACACTTGAGCCGTCGTCATCACTTACTAACCCAAACCGTGGCTCATCTGTAATAACACATTCCTCCATTCTTCTAAATGCCAGTTTTGATGAGTTCGCGCCCACTGCAGACGAGCGATTCGGTGACGTAGAGCTAATAAAGAAACTCGTAAAGAACCTCTGGACCGCAATCCTGATGCTGAAACTCTTTCACGAATTGTAGAACATAAAATCCCACGGTTGTGGGCTTTTTGGAAATCCATCCTGAGTGTCGGTACCGTTAATGACCTTTTTTAAGGGCTGATTGGGCAATATACCGATCTTTTCGAATCGTAGTAACACGAGAACGACCACTTTGAGGTCTACTTTGCACTACACTATTTCCCTCATAGCGTCTAATCGTTTTGCAGTCAATGTAAACAATTAACCCAGCCCATTTTACTTTCAAAGTGAAATCGAAATTTTCTATTCCTCAAGTTCTGAGCCAGTCGAAAATGGAATAATAATCGATTTGGTTCCTGATTGGCAAGCTGTGGAGGTAAGGATTTCTCCTCTCTTATTTCCCAGAGGGTCTTGTGCCAGAACAGTCCTTTCAATATTTAAATATGCGTCGGCAAAGGCGGCGGAAAAGATTCAAAGTTGGACCGATGTATCTGGTATGGGAATGGGCCTATTATGCAAAGACAGGGACAAAATGCTCGCGTGGAGCCTTAAAAAGGTTGGTTGAATACAACTTCAGCTGTTTCCTTAGATTCGTCCCGCGTATGGAAATCAGTGGCGTTCAACTTCCAAAATATTTCAGTTTCCTCAAAACTCTCAAGCTGTCGTCATCACTGAGTAAACCAAACCGTGGCTCATCTGTAAATAGCACATTCCACAATTCTTCTAAATGCCAGTTTTGATGAGTTCGAGCCAACTGCAAACCAGCGATTTGGTGACGTAGAGCTGATAAAAAACTCGTAGAGTACTTTTGGTCCCCAATCCTGATGCTGAAACTCTTTTACGAATCATACTTTCAAACTGGAATCGAAATAATATATTTCTCAAGTTCTGAGTCCGATGAAAGTGAAATAATAATTGATTTGTTTCCCGATTGGCAGGCTGTGGAGGTAAAGATCTCTCGTCTCTTATTTCCCAGAGGGTCGTGTGCCAGAACAGTCCTTTCAATATTTAAATATGCGCCGGCAAAGGCGACCGAAAAGATTCAAAGTTGGACCGATGTATCTGGTATGGGAATGGGCCTATTCTTATGCAAAGACAGGGACAAAATGCTCGCGTGGAGTCTTGAGGAGTTTGTTCGAATAGACCTTCTATTTCATTAGATTCGTCCCGGATATGCGAATCAGTGTACGTTCTTTTTCCAAAACATATCAGTTTCCTCGAAACTCTTAAGCCGTCATCATCACTTACTAACCCAAACCGTGGCTCATGTGTAAATAGAGCTAATAAAGAAGCTCGTAGAGGACTTCTGGGCCGCAATACTGATGCTGAAACTCTTTAACGAAATATTGTAGAACATTAAATTACACGGTTGTGAGCTCTTTGGAAATCCAACCAGAGTGTCGGTTCCGGCATTGACCTATTTCTACGGGCTGATTGGGCAATATACCGATCTTCCCGAATCGTAGTAACACGAGGACGACCACTTCGAGGTCTGCTTTGCACTCCACCAGTTTCCTCATAGCGTCTAATCATTTTGCATTCAATGTGAACAATAAACCCAGCCCATCATACTTTCAAACTGAAATCGAAATAATATATTTCTCAAGTTCTGAGTCCGGTGAAAGTGGAATAATGATTGATCTGTTTCCCGATTGGCAGGCTGTGGAGGTAAAGATCTCTCGTCTCTTATTTCCCAGAGGGTCGTGCGCCAGAACAGTCCTTTCAATATTTAAATATGCGCCGGCAAAGGCGACCGAAAAGATTCAAAGTTGGACCGATGTATCTGGTATGGGAATGGGCCTATTCTTATGCAAAGACAGGGACAAAATGCTCGCGTGGAGTCTTAAGAAGGTTGTTTGAATACAACTTCTGTTTCCTCAGATTCCCCGGCGCGTTGCTCTCGTCAGCTTGCGACAATATTGGATTTCGGAAGTTTCATCTTCGAGTTCCATAATGACGGGCGTAGGCTGGAATAACCCGAGATGAAGAATTCGGTTGTGCCAAAAGTGAACGTGACGGCAGATTGCAATTGTTGAGATATTAGTTTCTTGAGTTGATTTCCAGTTCGAATCAACTGGTACGCTTGGGAAATGTGGAATTAAAAGTTCGAAAAAGTTGCGATTCTGTTTGTTCCTCGATTCTGTTTATTGATTTTCCTTAGACCGAATGCGCACTGTCTGGTATGCTGTCACTGTGGAAAGAAGTGATAATTTTAACAATAATTCTCCTTAACATATTATATCAACAACTTTTTGAGAGTGATTTATCCGTTACAATGTTAAACATATTATGACGGCAAATCAGAGAGTAGAACCCATTGTTAAATCACAATTAAAAGTATCAACAAAAATTCAAGAAAAGCCCTCAGCAGGTGCTTTTGAGCGTTTTTCATTCGTAGAGCAATATTGCTATTCCCTCAAAATTTTGTATAGGAGTTGAGATTGATACTAAACGTATAAATGCAAAATCTCAGCACGATCGGCAGTATATTCTGAAAACATTAACTGAAATATGAATAAACTTGACAATCAATAAAATTAAATTCTATGGTTCTGATGATGCGATCCTCTCGCAATTTTGCATGAACATTCTTGTTATGAAATAATGAGGTTTATTTCATATCCCAACTGAATTTTTCATGGTTCTGTTTACACTATGGCCACAATATTTTGCATCAGGCTTAGTAGAAGAATTTTGTATCATGTGACCGCAAAATTTAATTTCGATTGGTTAAGTTTTGTCTGAGATATTGAGGAACAATTATTTTGAATGGCCATACTGCATGAAACACCCTTATCGTTTTGGACATAACCGCGACATTTGGGAACCGAACTCCCTCTAAAATTCTCAAGTCTCTAGGACAATCCTTTCGATTTTTTAATTTTTGTTTTCATTTCATTTTCTGATTCATTTCCGGAATAGAATTCTGACCGTGTTAAGATTTCGCATTTATATATATGATATCAATCTCAAATCCAATATGAAATTTTGTAGTGATAACATTATTGCGTCACAAATAGGCTTCTCTTAAATCTTTTGATCTTATAAACACTTATGGATTCACACACCCAATTATGAAACATCTTCAGAAGGGTTTTCCAAAAAGAGGTGCTACTTTGATATTCAAAGGAAAAAGCCATTTTCGATATAAATGATCGGATGTTTATTTCATTATGAAGAAGAAGCTATGCCGTTAATTGTGGAAAATAACATCAGGCAAATGACCACGACGACCATGCTTACAGAACCATATCCTTTTGATGAAATTTCCCATAACCAAATCACGAAGTGGCTGCCCGATGTCCTCGATGGCCTCACGAATTCATGTTGTCAAATCACAAGATCTAGGTTGCCAATTATGATTACCTCTTCAAGAGATAACACTGTCCGGAAACCCGCAAAAGATCAATGGTTTCGTTGCTTGTGTGGCACGTAACGCCGTCTTGTTGGAAGTAAACATTGTCCAGACCAATGCTATCCAATTTTGGCCATGAAAAATCATTAATCATCTCTCAATAGCGCAATCTATTTACCGTAACTGTTGCTCCAGCCTTATTTTCGAAAAAGTGAGGTCCAATAACTCCACCGGACTATGAACCGCACCAAACAGTCACACAGTGAGGATAAGGAGGCTTTTCAGCAATAACTCTTGGGTTTTTTCGAGCTCCAGATGCGACAATTTTGCTTGTTGACGAACCCACCGAGGTGGAAATGGTCCTAATCACCCAAGATGATTTTCGATGGAATTCCAACGACCCAATCAGCAAAAACTTGACATTGTAGATGATCGGCTGGCTTGAGTTCTTGTGTTAACTGAACTTTATAAGCCTAAAGAACCAAATCTTCATGCAAAAGCGGTGTAATTACGTTTGTGGAATGCCTGATTCCAAAGAACAACGAGAAATGGACAAACCTAGGTTTTCTTCAACACTTTCGGCCACAGCAGCAATATTCTCTGCTCTTTTTGAGCGACGTGCACGGGTTTTATTCTTCACATCACTTACTTGTCCCAACAGCTCGAATTTTCTCACCAATTTCCTTATTGCGGCCCGACAAGGTGCTTCCCGACGACTCAAAAATGTTCGAGTTTTACGAACCGTCTCGGTGAATTTTAATAATTTCAATGACTTCTTGAATCTTGTATCGTTCCATTTTTATTGATGGCGTAGTTTCTACGTGTCAAATGTCAAAAAATGACAGCTTCAAACGTGACATCTACCGAAATACGGGCTATTCAATACGACACCTTTTATTAGAAAACCCTTCACAATAAGTTTGAGCAATAACATGTGACTAATGAACGAATTCACCACATAATCAGAAAAAAAAATGAAAAATCTTCAGTCAGTCAGAAATTAATATTTCTATCATGCTCCTTTTGTAGCAACTTCCACAGGTATTCAAGCCGTTCACTTATCTTCGCTACTTGGTAAAAAGATGATGCATCCGATAATCCCAAATGGAACTTTATGCCTTTCGACGATTTTGTAAGGCGAAGAGCGTGCTTCATTTGGTTACTTTGTTGTCGAAAACACACACCTAATTTGTTATTCAGTGTTGGTAGCTCTGAATCCGAATTTCAGGTAGGTTGATGATAAAAAAGAACTAAGGGAGAGGATTTCAAGGTAGCGGAAATGACGTACGTGAATTTAAAATTTATATGGAGCAGGAGAATGTTTTCCCGCGGCCATAAGGCTGGCTGAGTTTTATTTCAGTTGTGCCAATATTTACATTTTATACAAATAGTGAGTTCACACGTAGATCAGATATATGGAAAATTTTTATTCTTTGGAGAGTGTACCGGAAATAGCTGAAGATATAATGTTACTTCTAAAAAACTTTATAGGTTTTCACAACCTGTCTCTGAAACAGCCAACGTCCCTTTTTTGGGACGCTCCATTTTATTGTTTTTGTCCAAATAAATCTTTATTATAATTCATTCCCTTTCAGCCATCGTCCCAAAAATGGGACGCCAATTTTCTACGGATTGGGAAAATTTTTTTTCAAATTTTAGTAAATATTTCATAAGAGAACACTCAAAAATCAGTTTATTCAAAAAAAATACTCGTGTTCATTATATTTGAGTTCTGGCTAGTAATGGGTTATACCTGGTAACGTCAAGGCAGATGAACTGGCTAGGCGGGGAGCCGGATTAGCATTTGTTGGTCCGGAGCCTTCGCTGCCAATCTGTCGCACATCTGTCAGAAGTTTCTTCAGGAACTGGCTGAACAGGGAATTTTCCTCGGAATGGAGCGCAGGGGTGGGCCTGAGGTGGTCGAGGATTCTCATTGAGAGACCGTCCTCGCGATCTGAGGTCAATAGGCTTCTGCTGCTGGAGAGGAAACAACTCAGTCTGGTGACTGGTGCATTGACTGGTCACCTGTTTAACAAACATTTGAAGAGAATGGGATTGACGAGCTGCTCCCTATGCCGGTGGTGCAGGAGTACTGATGAAACGGTTGAGCATATTTTGTTCAACTGTGAAAACCTTACTGAGTTAAGGTCAACACACCTAGGAAATCCAACACCTTCTATTCCTATGGTGAGAGGGACCACTCCTGGCAGGCTCGCGACATTTCTGTCTTCGTGTCTGAGGAGCTGAGTCTCTGTAGAATGATGCGGGTGAACAATGGGCCACTAGGCCTCAGTTCGGCCGGTAAGGCACCGCACAGAGAAGAAGAAGAAGAATGGGTTAATTATTTCTGTTTCAGAGACAGGTTGTGAAAACCTATAAAGTTTTTTAGAAGTAACATTATATCTTCAGCTATTTCCGGTACACTCTCCAAAGAATAAAAATTTTCCATTTATCTGATCTACGTGTGAACTCACTATTTGTATAAAATGTAAATATTGGCACAACTGAAATAAAACTCAGCCAGCCTTATGGCCGCGGGAAAACATTCTCCTGCTCCATATAAATTTTAAATTCACGTACGTCATTTCCGCTACCTTGAAATCCTCTCCCTTAGTTCTTTTTTTATCATCAACCTACCTGAAATTCGGATTCAGAGCTACCAACACTGAATAACAAATTAGGTGTGTGTTTTCGACAACAAAGTAACCAAATGAAGCACGCTCTTCGCCTTACAAAATCGTCGAAAGGCATAAAGTTCCATTTGGATTATCTGATGCATCATCTTTTACCAAGTAGCGAAGATAAGTGAACGGTTTGAATACCTGTGGAAGTTGCTACAAAACAAGCATGAGAGAAATATTAATTTCTGACTGACTGAAGATTTTTTATTTTTTCTTATTCTGTGGTGAATTCGTTTTTTTGTCACATGTTATAAATTATAACTTTTATTACAACTAGAGAAATCTGAATAGTTTATTTCCCGAGGTTGTCCTAGTTACATCCCGAGGGATGTATAGACAACCGTGGGAAATGTATTCATATTTCTCGTGTTGTAATCAATAGTTTTTTTCTGATTGAAACAATATCGTTCCTAAAATGAAAGAATTAATATTATATTGTGAATTTTTCAATTTATTGGATTTTTAACGTTGCTATGGGCCGTGTTTGTGAGAATCATGATTGACTGGTTTTATTTGGACGTCTTGTCAGAAATAAAATTATTGAAATAATGTCGAACTACGTCGAAACTCAAGCGGCGAAAACCCGTGAATTTTTGATTCCGCCCAGATATCAAGCTGCCTATAGTGTAGTGTAGAGCAGTGATTCTCAACCTGTGGTCCGCGGACCACCTGTGGTCCGCGAACGGTTTTCACGTTCATTGTTAAGAACAAAAATGAAGGATACGTTCCCAAAAAATCAGCAGTGTTGTCCCGGGAGCAGATCAAGAAATTCTTGATAGAAGCTCCAAATGACTTTTTTCTGATGTATTAGGTGAAAATTTGCATAATATACTATTTTTAGTAAAATATGACTTGACGTTTCATATTTCCCTTGGGACAATATGACTTGACGTTTCATATTTCCCTTGGGAAATATGAGTGTGTTATGACATATGGTAACTAAGGCGATATTGCTCAATATTCATTCAATCAGAAAAAAACTTATTGTATGATCTTTATAATAGAAGATGTTTCATACTTGGATGTGTGATCCTTAAGTGTTTTTAGGATGTAAAAATTTAAGGAAAGCCCTTCATTGGTGGTGCAATAATGTTTTTACCTCGAAATTTTGTATAGGACTTCATGCTAAGTACAGAGTGTTTCTCAATTGAATGTCAATATTTATGGGGTGATTTTTGGGCCCATTTTGTGAGAAAAACTTTATATTAACATATGTCCTAAACGTCTCACCTTTGAGTTACAGGATGGTAAGGTTCTCAAAAATAAATAATTTTTCATTAATATCATTGTATACAATGCTAAAATCCACAATGCCACTACAGATATTCTCATAAAATTTTTCTTAACATGCACATATGAATGATAACTCTAATGTACAACTTTTTTTTTAATTTCACCAGTGGCATTCGTACGTAATTTCACCTTCCTCTTTTGGCAGACATTTATAGTACGCCACAGATTTTTTCTGAAATAATAATTATTTTTGAAATGTCCAATCAATTCTCATCAAAGTTGATATCAATCCGATACACGGTCTTCGCTTGAAAAAATAGAAACCGTTTCTCTGCATGTTTCACCATGCAGAATACTGATTTCATTTTTTATTTCAAGAAAAGTCAGTGGCGTCTAAATAATATTTGGGGCTATGTTATATGGGTCGGCACTGGTAAACCTTATCTAACCTAACCTAACCACCCTCTAGCTGAAAAGGTAAGACGTTCAGAAACAATGCCAATATGTAATTTTTTTCTTAAAATGGGCCCAAAAATCACCCCCAAATGCCGCGGTTAAGTTTGTTAACCACCCAAATCGTACAGGGTGTTCCATAAATTATTTCCATTTAAAATACTTGTTCCTCAATATCTCAGACAAAACGAAACCAATCGAAATGAAGTTTTGCGGTCACATGATGCAAGATTCTCCTATCAAACCTTATGTAAAATTTTGTGGCCATAGTGTAAACAGAACGTAGAAAATTCAGTTGGGATATGGAGAAAAAACTTCATTATTTCATAACAAGATATCCGATTCGGGTGAAATTTATTTCGAGATGGCAGATTTATATACTGAATGTTCATGTAAAATTTCGAGAGAATCGCATCATCAGAACCATAGAATTGATTTTTTTTGATTTCCAAGTTTCTTCATATTTCAGTTGAATAATTTCCAGAATATAATTCCGTTCGTGCTGCATTTATACATCTAGTATCAATCCCAACTACTATACAAAATTTTGAGGTAATAGCATTATTGCTTTACGAATGCGCTATTCGAACATACATGATCAGCGATTTGTGATCTTGTAATGTCTCTCTTCTTGAAGTTGTTCTTATGTTCCCGTTTTCTTATCTCTAAAGGTCTTGATGTATCTCCTATTTAAGATTTTCCACATATACAGGGAATATTAATAATAATAATAATAATAATAATAATAATAAATTTATTGCCATCAATAATTACATGGTTTGTCAAGTGTAGGCTTTAACAAATATTGTAACTCAAAAATTCTTCTACAGAATAAAATGCATTTGAAACTAATAAACTATGTATTCTCTTTTTGAAGGATTGCTGGGGTAAGTCTTTTATGTCGGCTGGTAATTTATTAAACATCTTTATTCCCCAATAGGTAGAAAAGTTCTGGGTGTTCTTCTTTTTGTGTAGTGGTGTAATCAGATTATCTTTGTACCTTGTGTTAAATGAGTGGAATGACCCATTTTGTGTCATGCTGACTTTATTGAAGTGAATATATCTCAAACACTCTTTTATATAAAGCGATGGGAAGGT
Organism: Propylea japonica; assembly: GCA_013421045.1. Taxonomy (NCBI): domain Eukaryota; kingdom Metazoa; phylum Arthropoda; class Insecta; order Coleoptera; family Coccinellidae; genus Propylea; species Propylea japonica. The sequence continues at coordinate 4,437,914 of CM024246.1, read as the reverse complement.
AAGTATACCATGCTTTATAAATGTAGACTTACAGGATTCTCTATTCTTTAAACCATACATAATTCTTATGCCCTTTTTTTGCAGAATAAAAACTCGAGAAGCATCCGACGCGTTGCCCCACAGGATGATACCATACTGCAATACACTCTGCAAATTACCATAATATGCTGTCTTTAACATTTCGTGAGTACCACATTTTTTCAACTCTCTCAGAAGGTACATATTTTTCGAAAGTTTATCACATACTTCATCAATATGTGATGACCAATCTAGTCTGCTGTCTAGGACTATACCCAAAAACTTGGCGCTCTCTCGACTTTGCCTACTTCCAAATCTCAGTGCTGTTGTTTTTTCAGAATTTAGCTTTAGCAAGTTCATATGAAACCATTCTTCAACTTCTCTCATGGCACGTTCTTTCCCGTTCATAAATTCATTCAATTCCTTCGCCTTCAGAATTATGGAAGTATCATCACAATAAATGCCTAAGCTGTTACAATGCTGAAAGTCCATGTCATTGATATAAATCAAAAAAAGAATCGGCCCGAGTATTGATCCCTGTGGCACTCCACAATCAATTTTTCGTTCCGTTGATACATTTCCATTCCAGTGCACACTCTGATACCGTTTTTGCAAATATGATTGCAGCAGTTTAAGAATGGTTCCCCTGAAACCATATCTTTTCAATTTCTCAATCAGGATCTCCTGTGATACAACGTCAAAAGCCTTACTCAGATCGAAGTTCAGCATCTCAACGATATCACCATTATCGATGGCCTCTATAACCTTATTTATCAGACTCATTAGAGCTGTAGATGTATTTCGCCCTCTTCTATAGCCATGTTGACTTTTATTCAATAATTTCTTTTTTTCCATCCATCCCAACATTCGATCTTTGATCACTGTTTCAAAAATTTTGGATATAAACGGAAGTATTGCTATAGGCCTATAGTTATTACTATCATTTTTGTCTCCTTTACCTTTATAAATGGGAATAATTTTTGCTATTTTCAGCTCGTCTGGAAAATAGCCTTCTTGGATGCATTTATTTATTAAAATTGAAATCGGGTGGCTGATTTCTTCACTTAAGCTCTTCAGTATGCCAACGTTAATATTATAGATGTCTGATGATTGCTTCGGTTTTAAGGATGATATGATTCTTTTTACTTCTTCCACAGTGCATTCGAAGAAAAAACACGATTTTTCATTGTTTGAACCCAAGATCTGGGGAGGTTTTTGTAGTTTGTTGATGCTGCCAACTCTTCACGGATTTTTTCGCCGATACTCGCGAAGTGATCATTCAAAGTATCAACATCAGGAATTGTACTGATCTTCTCTTTAGTACTATTTGATTTTCTATTTCTTATCACCTTCCAGAGAGCTTTTGTTTATTTTCCGCCTTGTTTACATATTCTTCATTTTTTTCTTTTATAGCTCTATTTATTTCTGTAGTATACTCTTTTTTATAAGCTTTATAGGCTGATAATGATGTTTGATCTTTCTTTACCTTGGCAATTGTGTCTAAAGCATCTAAAGTTTTTTTCATTTGTTTTATTTTTTCAGTATTCCATGTAAGTTTAGAACTATTTTTACTTATAAGCTTTTCCTCCAAAGGTATTCTTTTGTCTATCAAACTCATAAAATACTCATGGAAATCGGAAAAAGCGTCTTGTGCGTTTTTCTCACCTAAGAAATCTTTCCAGGATATTGATAACTCATTTTTTAAATAATTGATATCTTCTAAATTTAAGTTTTTTCGCTTTATAGTTTTTTTGTTTTTTCAGATTCATTAACGGACGCAGAGAAGCTTAAAATCTGTGCCAGGTGATCAGACATATGTAATTCTAGAGTTTTTCCATCATGATAATTTGTATTCAAAAAATGTTATCTATACACGTTTCTGTACTACTTGTTTTTCTGGACGCTTCATTGAAACTTCTCCTCAGGCCAAATGAGTCAAACAAATTAATTATGGACTTCATCGTTTTGGTATCAGCAAGAAAATTAATATTAAAGTCTCCGGCTATAATGACTTTTTTGTCGTTGAAATTTTCCATGATATAATTCAAAGCTTCAGATAATTGATTGAAAAAAACATCTATTTCGCCTAGAGGGGATCTATAAATCCCAAGAACAATCGTGTTTAGGTTCCCCAAATACAATCCCGCAAATTCAGCATGCTTTTCAATTGACAAATCTTTTATTTTCTCTAAAGGAGTAGTTTTATATTCACTTTTTGTTGCAATTAATATTCCGCCGTGTTTGTAAATTTGTCTACAGTAATAAGCTCCAATATTATAATCATTTAAGTTAATGTAGCTCAACTGATCTTCTTGAAGCCATGTTTCAGTTAGGCAGATTATGTCTATGTTGTGTTCGTTTACTTGTATGTTCAATTGATCAATTTTGTTTGTGAGAGATTGTATGTTGTAATTCAATATATTAAGAAGTTTACTTGTTTGTTTATTAGAATTTACCTGTTCCTTCTGTCCTTGTGTTGCGAAAGAAACGGAAGGGTCGAACTATGATATTTTCCGGCCAAATTTCAGGGTCATTTATTTTTTTCATCATAGAATAAGCGCATCCAAGCTTGAAAGACTTATTTTGATTCATGTTTGATACATGTTTCTGTAATTCCTCCACTTCGAAAACTTCATCTGGAAACAAAGTAAGTAAGTAATTTTTCAATTTTGTTGAATTTGAGTCATCTGCAGCTCTACCAACGTAGAACCAGGCTTTTCTACTTGCGCCTCTGAAACTATCTTCGACTTCCATTCTGGCTTTTCCTTTTATTGTATTTCCGCTTCTTCTATTTCTTCTTGACACCACTTCTTTCCAATGATCTGTGCTATCATCTTCCTTTACCTCCGCCACTGGTTTGAAAATTTGGGTAGTTCCAACGACACATTTGGACTCCGACCTACTTGTATGTGTATTGCTGTCACCTGTGACAGAGATTATTTCTGCTTTCTGTGTGTTATCTTTTGTTTTCTTTTCATTAACCTCATATTTTGACTGATATACCGATATATTTTTGTACTGGTTACCGTTTTCTTTCCTTAGGATGTTTATCAAGAATTCCTGTTCCTCCGTTCTCTTCTCTAACTGGTGCTGAAGCTTTTCCATTAATCCCATTGATCTACTAATGCTGATATAATCAGATTCTAGTTTTTTGCAGCTTTTGTTGTTACATATCACGTTTGTTTCGGGTTCCTCTAAGGTCTCCAAAATTTCCATTTCTAGTGCTGCACATAAGGCACTATTTGCTCTAGCATTACTTGGTAGTTTTTTATTTACTATGTACTCGATAAGATCATCTTTTTTCCATTTATTTAGCTCGCTAATTAACTGTGACTTTAACATCGTCGCCATGTTGACATTGTATTATGAATACATTTTTTTGATTTATGTGTCTCATTCATTTGTTTCTTTCTGGTTAGAATGGATCTCAAATCATTTTGTGTTTTGAAAACAGTTCTTATGTTGAATTTGGAACCAATCTGGTTTTTGATTATTTCTGTTTCAGAGACTATAAGTGAAAACCTGTAAAGCTTTTTAGAAATGCAGAATTCTCCCAGATTATATTTCAATCGATATATAATATGGTGATGCCTGAATATGTATATGGAATTATTCAGATTTAATTCAGAAATAACAAAAAAAACTGTTTGTCCGTGAAGTTATTCTCACAGAAAAAAATTAATGATCAATGTATGTAAATAATCATTCATGAAATATCACAAGAAGAAAATACATTGGTGAAGGCATTCAGATTGAGGGCATCAGCTCGATTGTAATTTTTTTGCATCGGTGAATTATTAACTTTAGAAAATGAACTTTTTGAAGAAAGAAACTCATCATTTGAGACCAGCTTTTTTGCCACCACTCCTCAAATATTCCTTAATCAAAAATAAGAGAAAAAATTGTTTCATACTGTCTAATAATTTAAGATTCGCTTCCCCACCGAAGTTACTAATGAATATCAATAGAAAATCGTCCAACCAAATATTCTAATGCATCTTCCCAGCAATTAAGACTTCGTCGTTCCACTTCAACGAATAAAGAGCTCAGAGTGTTCTGTCAACTACACCTCGAAGGCTCGAAAACAGTCTTAACGACGAAAAAATCCCTAAAATCCTGATTAGACTACAGGGATTTAATTACGAAGAATGGGAACTAGGGCAGGAACTCGAATTTACAAGGATATCGCTCTTCCTTTTCCATCCGAAATCTGAAACGACTCAGTCACCAATTTAACAACTTTTAAAAATCCACACAACAATGGCGAGGTACAAGAAGCTGGTTTAAGTTGGGTACCTGTCCACCAGGACATTGGGCATAGAAATAATCGAGCACAAATTATGCCAATGCAATGTAACACATGGATCAATAAGTCCCGAGACTAACGATGAAAACAACATTTTTTTTGTAAAATTTTTTTTATTCATCAACATAATCACGTTTTAGGGTGATACAATCGTTCCAACGCTTTTACGATTTTTCAATACCATGTTTATAAAAAAATTTTCTTTCGCTTCAAAATAAGCTTCTGTTTCAGGGATGACCTACTCATTTGAGCCAAAACTTTTTCCCTAGAGCATTTGTTTAAGATCAGCGAAGAGCCAGTAGTCACTACTGGCTAAATCTGGCGAGTATGGGGGGTGGGAAACAGATCAAAGACCACTTCGTTCAATTTTGCCTTTGTTTTCATCGACTTGTGACAGGATGCATTGTCTTGGTGAACGGATTTTTTTCTCTGCATGTGCGGTCGTTTTTTTGCGATTTCCTCCTTCAAACGCGCCAGCAATATGTCAATATAATAATCACTGTTGATCGATTTACCTTTTTCGTGATAGTTAATGAAAATCACGCCATGGGTATCCCAAAAAACTGACGCCATGACTTTGCCAGCTGACTGCTGCGTCTTCGGACGCTTCGGACGGCTTTCGCCAGCTGTGCGCCACTCAGATGACTGCCGCTTCGACTCTGGAGTGTAGTGATGTATCCATGTTTCGTCCATGGTCACGTAACGACACAAGAAATCTTTTTTATTGCGAGTAAATAGCGATAAAGAGCTTTCTGAATCATAGACTCATTGCTGTTTTTGTCCCATAGAAAGCAATCGCGGCACTCACTTGGGAAAAACCTTTTTCATGCTCAATTTTTCATGAAGGATACTAAATACACTTCCATTATGATATCTTTGTCATCTCAGCAATCTCACGGAGCTTCACTTTACGATCTTTCATTATAATTTTTGTCATTTTTCTCACATTTTCCGGTGTAACGTCTTCCACAGGTCTGCCCAAGAGTTCCGCTTCATTTGTGTCGGTACGACCACGTTTAAACTCGGCAAACCACCGACAAATCGTTGCTTTTGATGGACAAGAGTCCGGGTAAGATTTTGCAATCCATTGTTTTGCTTGCACGGTGTTTTTACCAATTAAAAAATAATGTGTAATAATCAGAACACGAAACTTGGTTTTTTCCATTTTTCAAACAAACTACAAACCGACTTTACTCCAACCTCGATTATTCAGCTGTTTCTGGTCTGATCGACTTAAAATTTTGACACGTTTCAAGCAAAGGTAAGTACTCTAGAAAGACGTGGTTACTGGTTCACTACGAGCGCCATGTCTGGGTTAGTCTCGGGACTTATTGATCCATGTAGTATAGACGCAAAACAAGATCTTAATCTACGGAATGGTACGAACTGGACGCCGGTCAACTTGAAAGCGAAGTATCCTAGGAAAATAATAATAAATAATCAAATTTGACGCCTCCAAAATAAGAAAAAAAATTAAATTCATACTGTCTAACAACTTAAGATTCACTTCTTCATCGAAGTTACTAATGAATATCAATGAAAAATCGTCCGACCAAATATTCTAATGCATCTTCTCAGCAATTAAGACTTCGTCGTTCCACTCCAACGAATAAAGAGCTTAGAGTGTTCTGTCATCTACACCTCGAAGGCTCGAAATCAGTCTTAACGACGAAAAAAAATCCCTAAAATCCTGATTAGACTACAGGGATTTAATTACAAAGAATGGGAACTAGGGCAGGAACTCGAATTTACAAGGATATCGCTCTTCATTTTTCATCCGAAATCTGAAACGGCTCAGTCACCAATTTAACAGCTTTTAAAAATCCACACAACAATGGCGAGGTACAAGAAGCTGGTTTAAGTTGGGTACCTGTCCACCAGGACATTGGGCATAGAAATAATCGGGCACAAATTATGCCAATGCAATGTATAGACGCAAAACAAGATCTTAATCTACGGAATGGTACGAACTGGACGCCGGTCAACTTGAAAGCGAAGTATCCTAGGAAAATAATAATTAATAATCAAATTTAATGCCACCAAAAATAGGAAAAAAAATAAATTCATACTGTCTAACAACTTAAGATTCACTTCTTCATCGAAGTTACTAATGAATATCAATAAAAAATCGTCCGACCAAATATTCTAATGCATCTTCCCAGCAATTAAGACTTCGTCGTTCCACTCCAACGAATAAAGGAGCTTAAAGTGTTCTGTCATCTACACTTCGAAGGCTCGAAATCAGTCTTAACGACAAAAAAAAATCCCTAAAATCCTGATTAGACTACAGGGATTTAATTACAAAGAATGGGAACTAGGGCAGGAACTCGAATTTTCAAGAATATCGCTCTTCCTTTTAATCCGAAATCTGAAACGAATCAGTCACCAATTTAACAGCTGTTTAGAAATCCACACAACAATGGCTAGGTACAAGAAGCTGGTTTAGGTTGGGTACCTGTCCACCAGGACATTGGGCATAGAAATAATCGAGCACAAATTATGCCAATGTAATGTATAGACGCAAAACAAGATCTTAATCTACGAAATGGTACGAACTGGACGCCTGTCAACTTGACAGCGAAGTATCCTAGGAAAATAATAATGAATAATCAAATTTAATGCCACAAAATATAAGAAAAAAATAATTTCATACTGTCTAACAACTTAAGATTCACTTCTTCATCGAAGTTACTAATAAATATCAATAAAAAATCGTTCGTCCAAATATTCTAATGCATCTTCCCAGCAATTAAGACTTCGTCGCTCCACTCCAACGAATAAAGAGCTTAGAGTGTTCTGTCATCTACACCTCGAAGGCTCGAAATCAGTCTTAACGACTAAAAAATCCCTAAAATCCTGATTAGACTACAGGGGTTTAATTACAAAGAATGGGAACTAGGGCAGAATTTCGAATTTGCAATTATTTCGCTTTTCCTTTTTCATCCGAAATCGGAAGCGGCTCAGTCACCAATTTGACAGCTGTTAAAAATCCCCCACGACACTGGCGGGGTACAAGAAGTAGGTTCCCGTTGGGTACCTATCAATGTATAGACGTGTACCAGATCTTAATCTACGAAGTGGTACGAACTGGACGCCAGTCGACGTGAGAGAGAAGTATCCTAGGAAAATAATGAACTTCAGGAAAGAGGTTTTATTTCCATAACACACAGAAGACGCTATTGGTCGCAGAGCAGAAATATAGTCACGGTTCCAATCAACCACAATTTAATTAAACTGCCAAAGCTACAGATCCCAATCAAAGTCTGTTAATAATAATCCATGAAATATTACAGGAAGAAAATATATTGGTGAAGGCATTCACATCGAAGGCATCAGCTCGAATGTCATTTCTTTTGTATCGGTGAATTTTTCATAAACGAACGTTTTGCAGAAAGAAACTTATCATTCGACACCAGCTTTTTGCAATCACTTCTCGAATATTCCATTTTCAAATGAAGTGCCATCAGAAATAAAAAAAAGTACTTTTATACTGTCTAACAATTCAAGATTCGCTTCTTCGTCGAAGTTACTAATGAATATCAATAGAAAATTGTCCAACCAAATATTCTATGCATCTTCCCAGCAATTAAGACTTCGTCGTTCCACTCCAACGAATAAAGAGCTTAGAGTGTTCTATCATCTACACCTCGAAGGCTCGAAATCAATCTTAACGACGAAAAAAAATCCCTAAAATCCTGATTAGACTACAGGGATTTAATTACAAAGAATGGGAACTAGGGCAGGAACTCGAATTTACAAGGATATCGCTCTTCCTTTTTCATCCGAAATCTGAAACGACTCAGTCACCAATTTAACTGGGGTGCCGTTACCTCGTTGAGCACCCTTTTTTGATTCTGGTCATAAATTTGCCGAGGGGTGCGCAGCGCAATGCGAACATCCATCATAGGGTGGAAGGGGGATGACTTTCCCGAAATGCCTCAAAAGAACGCGTAATTGTGTTGCTGGGAGCTTGAGAATCTCAATTAACTTGTATCTTTACTATATATTTCTCGCCTGGAGAACTCTTCGACCCAGCCAGCCCTTCATCCTCCAAATTGTCCCCCTTCTTTGTCAACTTCATTACTTCTCGCCTTACGAAATGATGACACTTTATATTTTCGTGCAGTTCAATTTCGTCTTTTATTCTTATATCTCTAATATCATTAGTTAATTCAGTTAAAATGTGATTCGCTTGGATTGCTGAATGAAATTAGTTTGGAACCCATTCAATATTCAGTGTTGTGAAAGTTTTTTATTGATCTTTGGTGAATTTTTTCAACATAAATGATTACCATAATAATAATAATACCCTTTAGAACATGTCGACATTCCTGCGTCAAAGTACTGGCTGACTTCTGGAAGATTGTTTCCTGAAACAGAAGGTTTCCTCCTTGCCATTCAAGATCAAGTGCAAACTATCAGAAAACATATCATGAAGGATAGGAGCCTCATCGACGATAGATGCCGTTACGGATGCCGAACATCAGAAACAATCCAACATATTACAGGAGGCTGCCAAATGTTTGCTGGAAATGAATATAATAGTCGACATGATGTAGTTTATAAAATACTTCATCAGGAACTCGCCATCCAACTGAAGATGCTGCAATCCGAACCAATTCCATATTATAAGTATCAGCCTGTAGTAATACTGGAGAACCACCATTACAAGTTTTACTGAGAATGCACAGTACTTACAAATTTAACAGTTGCTAATAACAGGCCAGATATAGTTCTAGTGAAGAAAAAGGGAAGGGAGCAATACTTATAGACGTAGCCATACCAAATAATAACAATTTACGTAAAAAAATATGCTGAAAAAATATCGAAATATCGAGAGGTTGACTTCAAAATCAAAAGGCAGTGGGAAATGTCTAGTACCACAACCATTTCCATTCTCATATCAACCACAGCAATTATTCCTAAGAGCCTTAAGTTCAAACTCAAGGAGCTAGATTTGGATGAAAACCATTTCAAAGTAATGCAAAAAGCAGTACATTTCAGTGCTGCTAGAACGGTAAGGAGGTCTGTAGGTCACTATGGACATCAGGAACAACCAAGGAGGGAAACATTGCAAAACCAACTCCCACGACATCAACCGAGAAATCCAGGTCCAAGCAACGAAGGACGAACAACCCAGGACCCAGGAGAAGAAGAACACCGAACATCTCAGAGCTCAATCCTCCTGATACTTATTGCTATTCGTGTTGAGTGAATGTTCTCCTTAGTAGGCAGTGTGATAGCCGATCGCTAGGCTCAAGTCGATAAAACCCTTTATATTCAAGAATTACCTTGGAAGAAACAACGTGAATTATTTCAACTCACGCCTAAAATTCAAGAGACAAGAGAAAGTTCATGTAAAAAAATTATTACCTCGATATGTTACATTTCCTTCAAGGAATGAGGATGATGGAAAATAGCATCAATAGAAATGGTTTTCACAGTATGAATGTAACAATGTTACAAGCTGTAAGTATTATTCCATATTTTTTTCTTATATTGGATTGAACCATTATTTTTCAAATACTGTTTCATAAATCTATCGGCACATGAGATCAAAGTATGTGAAGGAAATTTTGGGTATCCTATCCACCCCTGAATTATGACTTCATTTCTCAATACTCTTTCTAACAATGCAGAGGAAAAATATAGCAAAATCAATTTTTCTACGAAAAATGTGGTCGACGGAGACTTTTAATAGGAACATATATTCAATGAAAAAATAGAAGTTTATTTCAAATTTCTATTGATATTGTATGGAATTGTTTATTGATTACAAATATAAAATAATACTTCATTCTGTGATTAAATTGTGAAAATTTCCTAGCCTCAAATTACATCACACCAACAGCTTCAGCTATTCGCAGAATGCTGAGATTGTGTTCTCATTAGTTAATAATTGTGTATGAAAATATTTCATTCAGAGGAAGCATTCAATCTTTTCTTGTCCCATTTTACACTGCATTCACAAAATTTGTGCGTTCAACCAACTTGATATTCACATCGTGTATATTTCTAATGGGTGGGTTTTTCCTGTCACTTCAATTCTAATATATTCAAGAAAGTTTATCAATACTTCCATTTGAATTTTCTGGATTTTTCCATTAGGCAACATTTTTGAAATTCTCATTACAAGTGTTTTTAAACACAGATATGCCATAACCAAACCTCAAAATAGTAGTTCAAATATCATATATTTCAGTGTTGCAAGCTCTTGGATTGCCGATTCTCGAAGCAATATTGCTAAGGCAAAATTCATAGACAACATTGATTTAACAGTCGAAACAGAATACGCAATTCCGAAGTCATATTGCTATGAATTTGGGAGATAGCAATAGTGATTGGATAATAAGATTCATAGCAATATGCGAACAGAATCGCATGGAATCTAAGCCACATTAAGATGTAGAATCACGAAAACCAGCCCAAATACCATGAGAATCATAAGAATAACCAAAGTTAGATTCAGGTTTAAATGCAACAGAGGATGAATATAAATATAGTAATCTTTTTCCCATTTTTGCCTCTGTTTACATTTGACACTGTCTATCTATGTTTTTTATTGATCCGGATTATCACCAGAACGGCTTATTCGCGGAACTTTGATTTTATAGAACTTGGATTCTTCCTCATACTGGAACATAACTGGAACTTTGGTGTGATAAGCACCAGAACATTGAACGAACATACAAGTGCATACACCTAGAAAGGGATATAGTTATTATAAAATCCATAAAGTCAACTCAATTTACTTAATCAAATATATTCTGCCCATTTCCACGGTATTCGAATGATATGCACAATTGTACAGATAAAAGGCCCTCTGGATCAACTTCATTTCGAGTCTATTGACATTATTTTATAATATACCGGCAGATATTTTCTAATCGCCTCGTTCGCTAGTTCAACTTGGCCCCCTGCTGCTTCGTAAAATGTAAATAACAATTTCCAACCAGCATTAGTATTTGTTCAGACATTTCGATCTTTCCACCTTCTCTAATGAGATTATTTCGATTCAAACCGACATCCAAACCTATCTCCCGATTCCGATTATTCCTGAAATATTGCCACTATAAAGTTGGCTCAATCCATAAATTTCCTTCTGAATTAATTTCTTTTGACTGAAAACAATCTCCTATAGTTCTTTTTGAGCACTCTTGCTACTTAAATCTGCGTATTTTGCCTAATTGTCTGTTATTCTCGAATTTTGAACCGAAAATGGTCTCAAACGATAGCGTTCTACTCCCTGATGACGAATTCGTGGTTTAATTCAATTCTGTCGGTAGGGCTGTCCGGCCGTTTACACGATAACTTTCGAAGGGATCGTTCTAGATACTTGAGATTTTCAGGGTGAGTTCAGGTTGAGTTCGTTAACCAGCCAAATCGTACAGGATGGTCAATTAAATGTGGCCATTCAGAATTTTTGTTCCACAATATCTCAGACAAAAAAAGAAATTAAATTTGCGTTGTTCCACAATATCTCAGACAAAAAAAGGAATTAAATTTTGCTCATTATGAGCCTTATGCAAAATAGTGTAGCCATAGTGGTAACAGAACCATAGAAAATTCAATTGGAAAATTGAAAAAAAGAATCTTTATATTTCCATAATAAGACATCCGATTCGAATGAAATTTTTTGAATGAATGAAGATTGATATACTGAATCTAAATACAAATTTATGAATTTTTGTCATAGTGTTCTAACAGAACCATAGGAAATTCAATTGGAATATTGAAAGCAGAATATTTATATTTCCATAACAGAAGATTCCATTCGAGTGAAATTTATTTTGGAAATGAAAACTACTATACTGAATGTTAATGCAAAATTTCAAGAGGATCACATCATCAGAACCATAGAATTAAATTTTTGTAATTATTTATTTTTTACATATTCATTTTTTTAATAAATTTCAGAATATAATCTTGATTCTGCGTTTATATTTTTGGTATCAATCACAAATTCCATATAAAATTTTGAGATAATAATTTTATTGCTCCTTCAAAGAACGAGCGCTCAAAAGCTTCTGCTGAATTTTTCTAAATCATGAACTTTTTCGAACGATTCTCAGTGTGTCAATTCTATCGAAATGAGTCTATCGACATTATTTTATAATATACCGGCAGATCTTTCCGAATCGACTCGTTCGCTAGTCTAACCTGGCCCCCTGCTGCTTTGTAAATAACAATTTCCAACCGGCATTAGTATTTGTTCAGACATTTCGATCTTTCCACCTTCTCTAATGAGATTATTTCGATTCAAACCGACATCCAAACCTATCTCCCGATTCCGATTATTCCTGAAATATTGCCACTATAAAAGTTGGCTCAATCCATAAATTTCTTTCTGAGTTACCTAATTTCTTTTGACTGAAAACAATCTCCTATAGTTCTTTTTGAGCACTCTTGCTACTTAAATCTGTGTATTTTGCCTAATTGTCTGTTATTCTCGAATTTTGAACCGAAAATGGTCTCAAACGATAGCGTTCTACTCCCTGATGACGAATTCGTGGTTTAATTCAATTCTGTCGGTGGGGCTGTCCGGCCGTTTACACGATAACTTTCGAAGGGATCGTCCTAGATACTTGAGATTTTCAGGGTGAGTTCAGGTTGAGTTCGTTAACCAGCCAAATCGTACTGGATGGTCAATTAAATATGGCCATTCAGAATTTTTGTTCCACAATATCTCAGACAAAAAAAGAATTTAAATTTTGCGTTGTTTCACAATATCTCAGACAAAAAAAAGGAATTAAATTTTGCTCATTATGAGCCTTATGCAAAATAGTGTAGCCATAGTGGTAACAGAACCATAGAAAATTCAATTGGAAAATTGAAAAAAAGAATCTTTATATTTCCATAACAAGACATCCGATTCGAATGAAATTTTTTGTGTGAATGAAGATTGATATACTGAATCTTAATACAAATTTATGAATTTTTGGTCATAGTGTTTTAACAGAACCATAGGAAATTCAATTGGAATATTGAAAGCAGATTCTTTATATTTCCATAACAGAAGATTCCATTCGAGTGAAATTCATTTGGAAATGAAAACTACTATACTGAATGTTAATGCAAATTTCAAGAGGATCACATCATCAGAACCATAGAATCAAATTTTTGTAATTATTTATTTTTTACATATTCAATTTTTTTAATAAATTTCAGAATATAATCTTGATTGTGCTGAGATTCTGCGTTTATATTTTTGGTATCCATCACAAATTCCATATAAATCTTTGAGATAATAGTCTTATTGCTCCACGAAAAAACGAGTGCTCAAAAGCTCCTGCTCAGAGCTTTTCTTGAATTTTCTAAATTATGAACTCTTTCGAACGATTCCCAGTGTGTCAATTCTATCGAAATGAGTCTATCGACATTATTTTATAATATACCGGCAGATCTTTCCAAATTGACTCGTTCGCTAGTCTAACCTGGCCCCCTGCTGCTTTGTAAAATGTAAATAACAATTTCCAACCAGCATTAGTATTTGTTCAGACATTTCGATCTTTCCACCTTCTCTAATGAGATTATTTCGATTCAAACCGACATCCAAACCTATCTCCCGATTCCGATTATTCCTGAAATATTGCCACTATAAAAGTTGGCTCATTCCATAAATTTCTCTCTGAATTAATTTCTTTGACTGAAAACAATCCCCTCTTGTTCTTTTTCTGTAATTATAATGTAATCGCCCAGATTGTGCAATATCTCAGGTTGTCTAAGAATAACAACAAAAAACGAATTGTATATTAAATATCGATAAATAATCGACTGGAAATTAATTTACATGCATAATGAAATATAATACCTTCCTCTCATTTGAATTGTTAATGATTTATTGCCAGTATAAATGGGAAACTATCACTTCTGATGTTAATAATGGGTTAATATTCTGTTAGAAACGTTGAGTTTAGAGCGGCTGTAGAAATCAGGCTTTCTGTGGAATTAATTAGCTGCAAAATGCTTTTGGAGCATGATAGTTGTAAGGAGGTATTAAAACCAGATTTTTATGAGGGAACATTGAAGTTATGAATGCTATCATACAACCTCATCTTGTTGAATAGCAATTCAATGCAGAAATTATCCGAGAGAAAGGATTAAACTCTGAGAACGTAGTTGAAATGTGGCAAATCTTCTATAATTATATATTTTTCCGTTATCTTAACAATTCACCGCAGAGAGAAATGGTTTCTTCTTGTTGTAGTGATCTCCTTCCTTATAGGGTGATTCAGAATAACGTCATTAAACGCTGAAGGAAGGTTTCCAGAACTATTTCAACACATGGACTTAACATACTAACTGGACGTCGAACTTCCAAACTGTCACGTAGAAAAAGTGAGGCAAGGGCCGCCATTTGCAGTTTGGGATGAAATACGAAGATTTTGACGTTCTATGCCAACTGTGTTCGAATTTTTTTCGTTGAAAAATTGACACTTCTCAAGTAAATCCCAAACTGCAAATGGCCGCCGTTTGCCTCAAAATTTTTGTCATGTTCGCTATATAGTTAGTGTTATAAATCTACGTTTCAACAATAAATGTTCATAGAAGCATGGGTAAAGCCTTCGTTCCCGAGTTACGGGATGTCAAGGTTAAAAAAAAATATTTCTTCTGTGACGGGAAAAAATTGGACATTTTATATATTTCTTGACAGGTTACAAAATATGCACTTCACTTTTTTCCCTGTCAAAAAAATGATTCTCTATGTGGCCGGGAAAAAAGTACTTACATTTTCCCTGGGAAAAAAAGTAATTTCATGAACAGTTATATTTCTTTCGCTATTAAATGGTCGTTTTTTCTGTCACAGAAAAAGAAAGTGTATTATACACGGGAAAAATAATAGGTTTTAGCTCTCGGCTTTTTGTCTCCCTCCGCTTCGCGTCGGGAGACCACATAAGCTCGAACTAAAATCTAATACTTTTTTCCCTAGTATAATAAATAACTATTTTTCTTGATTTCAATTTAATTTTTTTCACAGCGGGAAACAAATGCTGTAAAACATTGATTGAAGGTTGAAAATTCCAAGTCAGAAGCAAGGAATTTGATGGTGTCAATTCATTTAACTGAAAGAAATTGTTACGTAAATGTGTATCTGTCGAACATGAGTAGAGATATCAAATTTGGGCGTGACATGAAAATCATCGAAAACCTACTGGGTTTAACATCTGTGCTATTAAATGTCAAAATGTATTCTCGTTAAAAAAAGGTATGGATATCCACCCAGAAAAAATATTTTTCTATAATTTCAAAATTCATCATTATTTTTGAATTAAGAATTGGCATACACAAAATCTATGCTGTGTAAAAAGATTGAGGTCAGCGGCGTAGAATTTGGGGTGTCTCATGAGACAGATTTTGCGTATACCAAAATTCAATTCCATAACAATAATCAATTTTGAAATAAGAAAAAAAGTTTTTTTAGTGGATTTTCATAGCTTCTCTTTAACGGGAATAAACTTGGTACGTTAAATAGCACAAATGATAAAACTAATACATTTTTCATGAAATTCATATCATGCCTAAATTTAATATCTTTATTCATTTTCGAGAAATACACATTTACGTAACATTTTCTTTCAGTTAAATGAATTAACACCATGAAATTCTGAGCTTTTGATGACTCGGAATTTTCAACCTTCTATAAATTTTTTACAGTTTTGTTCGCAAATTCTGCACTTAAGTTCCATAAAATATGGCCAATTCATTTTTATTCGATATCTCAGACAAAACAAAATGAATCGAAATCCTCATGCAAATTTTTGTGGTCAAAGTATTAACAGAATCATAGAATACTCAATCGAAATATTCAAAAGAAGAATCTTCATATTTCCATTTACAAAATAACCCATTCAAGTGATATTTATTTTGGGAATGATGATTGATATAAGTATGAATGTGCATCCAAAATTTCAAGAGGATCTCATCATCAGAACTATAGAATTCAATTTACCTAATTTGATTTCAATTTAATGTCGAAAATGTAATTCCGATCGTGCTAAAATTTTGCATTGGTATACTTGGCATGAATCTCGAGTCTCATACAAAATTTTTGGTAATATTATTATTGCTCCACTGATGAACGAGCACCTACACAGAGCTTTCCTTGATTTTTTATAACTAATGGAAAATTTGAGTTCGGCTGTAATATCCACATTGACCTAGTTATCTCGCTTAACAGTTTTCAAGAATATCGCAGGGCACAAATTTCGCGAACATGTTGAAAGTAACTTCTCGTGAAAATTGCGTTCCGTCTATAATCCTGTTATTTATATTGAATATCATAGTGTTTAGCGTAACTCACGGACGAACAACTTTGTAAAGATCAGAAATTCAAGCAGGTTCAGTTGAAGTTAAGGAGTTTTAAAGTTCGTTCTGAAGGCACGAGGCAGGAAATAAAAATGAATTCCAGATAGGCTGCAAACTTTGGATGGAGCAGCAAACTTCGTGAACGAGGTAGTCTCTTAATAATGAATAGACCTACTCTAACTCTAATGGTATACATCATACACGTGACTCTCGAACTTCCCCTGCAAATGAAGATGAATCACTCAGATTACCGTAAATGCGTTGGCATATTACCTTCTGAATTTGTGAATTTGTCTCATAAGATTTTTGCAGTTACTGTCACATGAAGTTTTCATGCGATTTAGTATTAGCACAGTATAGACACCAACCAGTAGTTGCACTCTTGAAAAATTGAACTGAATTCTTTACTCTATCGAGAACTCGCGCACCATCTCCGTGCGCAGGCGGAAATTAAGTTATTTGAGCGGAAATTTTTGGGTTTATTTGAATTTTCATTTGTGAAGGTAAATATTGAATTCGAATATCATTATTATTATTTTCAAAATATCAATTTTTCGAATATAATAAATAGGAGACAAAGATAGGAAGTCATATATTTTTTCTTACCAAGTTCAATGAATATATTCACAATATTTATAGTTTTATAAGAATCTTGCTGGCACTCTTCGGAGGAATGTTTGTCGTTTTGCCATAAAAAATTTTTTAGGCAATACATTCAGAATATTGAATGAACAATAACAAATTGTGAGTGTATAGGAATGAAATCTTCAGAGATTCGATCTAGGCGATGACCGTAGATATAAAAAAGGAACAGGAACTGTAAAATTTTCTTAATTGAATGAAGTTATTGAGGTAATGAACATTTAATCTTTTTGATGTCCTTAAATTCAAAATCGACCTTCAAGAGCATTTCCCAATAAATAGATATCACGGGAGTTGAAAATTTTTTGTTACTTTTTAGTGCATAAAAAAAATATTTTTTTTTAGCTTCATAATGAACAAATAATTAAGAATGGAAAATTTGTGAAAAATTATTGTTAATGTACAGCTTAAAAATTAAGGGAAGTATAGCAGGTGTTGTCTCTAATTTTCGTGAAACATAATCAATGTTAGTTTTCCATTATAATTAAAGTGAGAACTAATGGAAACACTAAACTTTGACTCCCCTAATAATTTTTCTTTATCTATTTATGTTATGAGGTAAGCATTCAATACTGATCAAAGATCAAATAATAATGCAAAATAGAAAATATCATATAAAACAGTTACAATATGACCATATATTCAATAGGTATTAGATATTGGGAATAGCAGCAATATTTAGAGTGAAACTCTCTTTTCTTTGCTCAAGCTTTTGAGATGATCCCTTCGTCAGGGAAACTGTGAAAATAGTAATGAAAATATAAATGAACTATATGAATGTATAAAGAAAAAAGAGTTTATGTTTCCATTACTTGATTACAGTTCTTGTGGCGAAGAGGAAATAAAATCTCGAAAGCTTGAGTAAAGAAAAATAGTTTTACTATAATATTATGCTACTATTCCCAATCTAAGTCTAATATCAATACAATACAGCAGAGAATCGAGAATTTCTATAATATTTATACAATCAAAGAATAAAAACCATTAAAATCCATAAAATCTAAGAGTTCAACAAAATTTGAGGTTATAGTTACGGAGATGGTGCGCGAGGCGAAATTGGATTAAGAAAATCCACCGAGTGCAACTACTGGTTGGTGTCTATACTGTGGTATTAGGGTGGCAGCTTGGAAAGAATATCGAAGTTTGGACACTGAGGGATTCAAATGAAACCTGAAACTATATATTTTGTCTGTGTGAAAAATTGATAATTTCTTGAACTCCAGAGCCGGAACTAGGATTCTAGCGCCTGTGGCAAACTTTCAAAATGCGCCCTTGAAGAAATTCATTTTTCAATAAATACATGTTTTTTATAATTGACATTTATTGATTATAAGGGGTTTTCCAATAAAAGGTGTTATTTTGTTATTCAATGCCATTTTTCAATATAAATGATCGGATTTTCATTATAGAGAAGAAGCTATGCCGTTAATAGTGGAAAATAACATCAGGCAAATAACCACCACGACCACGCTTACAGGACCATATCCTTTTAATGAAATTTTCCATAACCAAATCGCAATGTGGCTGTCCTATGTCCTCGATAGCCTCACGAATTCCATCTTTGAGGTCTTGAATCGACGCTGGGCTATTGACGTATACCTTCTCTTTCACGAAGTCGCAAGGTGTTAAATTACAAGATCTCGGTGTCCAATTGTGATCACCTCTTCCAGAGATAACACGGTCCGGAAACTTTTCCAGCAAAAGATCAATGGTATCGTTGCTTGTGTGGCACGTAGCGCCGTCTTGTTGAAAGTAAACGTTGTCCAGATCAGTACTATCCCATTTCGGCCATAAAAAATCATTGATCATCTCTCGATAGCGCAATCCATTCACCGTAACTGTTGCTCCAGCCTCATTTCCGAAAAGTAAGGTCCAATGACTCCGCCGGACCATAAACCGCACCAAACAGTGACACGTTGAGAATAGAGAGGCTTTTCAACAATGACTCTTGGGTTTTCCGAGCCCCAGATGCGACAATTTTGCTTGTTGACGAAGCCACCGAGGTGGAAATGGCCTCATCACTCAAGATGATTTTTCGATAGAATTCCTGATCATTTTCATGCATTTCAACGACCCAATCAGCAAAGACACGACGTTGTTGATGATCGGCCGGCTTGAGTTCTTGTGTTAACCCTCGAATAGTCGCGTCAAAATTTTAACATGGGTAGTCGCGCCGGTCTCACAGACCGTGCTTACTCATTGAGCTCTGAATGCTAAGTGGAATGAGTTTTTGCCTAAAAATTCAAATGGATGTCTTTCAAAACATAACTGAGTGACAAGAAAATGCAAGATTGGTACATATTTCGAATTGATGCAAATATATTGGGGAAATTCCAAAAAAAATCAATTTTATTCATACACCTTACTTTATTCAGTCATAAAAAGAAAAAATCAAACTCTAAGGATTTGAAGACTAGAAATAACAAAAAGTTACACCTTTCATCAAATAAAAATGATTCTTCAAACATATTTTAGCTTAATGAAGGCCATTTTCTAGGCAGTTTTTTGTTGTGGGGGGAAATTTTTCCAACGCGTCACTTTATCTTTGCCAAAAAATCGACAGTGTATTACTTTGATTTTCTTCCTCATCATCATCAGAAATATTCTGCTCTGAGTCATCACTCGCAAGTTGTTGTTCTAAATATTCAAATTTTTCTTCAGACTAATCAATATCTGAATGTTCGTCATTTGCTATTTTATCCTCTTCCTCATCTAAAACCTCTAGTAATTCTGCAGTCGAGCTTGCTCTCTTTCGAACGACCACATGGCTAAAAAACTATGAATTTACCTCGTTATAAGTTATACAGAACAAAAACACCTGAAACTCACCCCACAATCGAACTATCAAGATATGAAAAAATAGGGTACGAGAGTAGTCGCGCCGGTCTCCCACACCGTGTCACGATATATTTTTTTTCGTACTAGCACGTTTCACGATGAGATTCGCAAGGACTCTCTGTCGCATCCTTACGGAAAGATAACCGGAGCCGGAGATGCCATGCCCCCTGAATTTCTGAAAATTAGGATAAAAAGTGTCTGGCCGGTCTCACAGACCGTGCGCGACTAACGGAGGGTTAACTAAACTTCATAAGCCTTCAGACCCAAACCTTTATGCAAAATACGGTGTAATGACGTTTGTCGAATGCCTAGTTTCAAAGAACGACGGGGAACGGACAAACTTGGATTCTCTTCAACACTTTCGGCTACAGCAACAATATTCTCGGCTGTTCTTGAGCGATGTGCACGGGTTTTATTCTTCACATCACTAACTTGTCCCAACAGCTCGAATTTTTCCACCAATTTCTTCATTGCGGTCCGACAAGGTGCTTCACGACGACCCAAAAATGTTCGAGTTTTACGAACCGTCTCTGCCACATTTTCACAATTTTTATAGTGAATTTTAATGATTTCAATACGTTCTTGAAGCGTGTATTGTTCCATTTTTATTAATGGCGTAGTTTCTACTTGTATTATGTCAAAAAATGACAGCTTCAAACGTGACATCTACCGAAATAGCGGGCTATTCAAATTAACACCTCTTTATGGAAAACCCTTTATTTTGAAGAACTTTTTTAATGACAATAATCTCCCATATTTCTTAAAAGGTAATGAACAATGCACCGAGTCGTGTTTCGCGCCATGTATAATTTTCTAGGATTTTGTTCCGTTTTGGTAGCGTTCGTTAACTAAGTGTTTCTCAATTTTGTAAACTGGTAAATACGCCACTTTGAAATAAACAGCTTGTAGTCAATCTTTATTTAAAATGGAAATATCATATTTCACATTTTGCGCCCCTAGGTCGTTTGCGCCCGTGGCAAATGCCTCCCTCGCCACGCCCACGGTCCGGCTCTGTTGAACTCAATATTCTTACATCCTAACCCGTTGATAGGGACCTACTAATTTCTGCTTTCTGTTGTTTCTGAGCTTCTTTCTGCGCAATCTTTCGGTTTTCTTTAGTTCCTAAGATTACATGTTCACATTTTCCTGACGAATAATTTTGATTATAGGTTAATATGCATGCTATTTCAAAGTTGTTTTACAATTTGACCCTCATTGAATATTGATTAACTTCTAGTTTTTTAATAGTGTTCACTCTGTTCGTGTATTTCTTTTATATTTTTCTGACTGTTTTTTTGTTTATTTTTGTCTGCAGATGCCTACTTTCGAAGGGGTTCAAAATATAAAGCTCTTCAATAAAGAAAAATTTGAAGTATTCCAGATAGGCTGCAAACTTTGGATGGAGCAGCAAACTTCGTGAACGAGGTAGTCTCTTAATAATGAATAGACCTACTCTAACTCTAATGGTATACATCATATACGTGACTCTCGAACTTCCCCTGCAAATGAAGATGAATCACTCAAATTACCGTAAATGCGTTGGCATATTACCTTCTGAATTTGTGAATTTGTCTCATAAGATTTTTGCAGTTCCCCCTGTTAGTGTCACATAAAGTTTTCATGCGATTTGGTACGTAGGTACCAGCTTGGGAGAAATATTGAAGTTTTGAAACTGAATGATTCAAATGAAACATGAAATGGTAATTTTATTTGTGCGAAAAATTGATGGTTTCTTAATCTTAACACGACTCCATTCCTGTCCGTTTTCCCATTTTGGTACTCCACATAATCTGTTGACAGGAATCTACTCATTTCTGTGTGTTTATGTTGTTTCTGTGCTTCTTTCTGCTCAATCTATCGGTCTTCATTGATTCCTAAGATGACATGTTTTATTTTCCTGACAAATAATTTTAATCAATAACAATATGCATGTTATTTTAATAGTTATTTAATAAACTAGGTTATTAAAGACAGCGACTAATGGTCAAGATATTTTAATGCGTGAGCGGAGCGAACGCGTTAATAGTTCGAGACCATTAGTCGCTCGATTAATAACCGAGTTATTACAGATTTTTCCGACGATCTCAACAGTCAACATGAATAGTGTATAAGTTCTTGATTAAAATACATTCTCAATTTGCACAAGACATACATTTGACGTAAAGGAATTTCTATGTTTCTATGTTCCAGTAGAGTTTGACATTTCTCGTAGTGCTTCTGAATACTTTGTGTACGGTTGCCATGAGGATTGCGCATTAAAATGGCTAAGAAAATTGAGCATTAAAATGGGTCATTGATGCTCAATTTCGTACACATTAAAATGCGTTGGCATATTACCTTCTGAATTTGTGAATTTGTCTCATAAGATTTTTGCAGTTACTGTCACATGAAGTTTTCATGCGATTTGGTATTAGGGTGGCAGCTTGGAAAGAATATCGAAGTTTGGACACTGAAGGATTCAAATGAAACCTGAAACTGTATATTTTGTCTGTGTGAAAAATTGATAATTTCTTAAACCAATATTCTTACTCCTAACCCGTTCATAGGAACCTACTAATTTCTGCTTTCTGTTGTTTCTGAGCTTCTTTCTGCGCAATCTTTCGGTTTTCATTAGTTCCTAAGATTACATGTTCATATTTTCCTGACGAATAATTTTCATTATAGGTTAATATGCATGCTATTTCAAAGTTGCTTCATAATTTGACCCTCATTGAATATTGATTAACTTCTTGTTTTTTCAATAGTGTTCACTCTGTTCGTGTATTTTTTTTATATTTTTTCTGACTGTTTTTTTGTTTATTTTTGTCTGCAGATGCCTACTTTCGAAGGGGTTCAAAAATATTTAGCTCTTCAATAAAGAAAATTTGAAGTATTCCAGATAGGCTGCAAACTTTGGATGGAGCAGCAAACTTCGTGAACGAGGTAGTCTCTTAATAATGAATAGACCTACTCTAACTCTAATGGTATACATCATATACGTGACTCTCGAAGTTCCCCTGCAAATGAAGATGAATCACTCAGATTACCGTAAATGCGTTGGCATATTACCTTCTGATTTGTGAATTTGTCTCATAGATTTTTGCAGTTCCCCCTGTTAGTGTCACATAAAGTTTTCATGCGATTTGGTACGTAGGTACCAGCTTGGGAGAAATATTGAAGTTTGAAACTGAATGATTCAAATGAAACATGAAATTGTAATTTTATTTGTGCGAAAAATTGATGGTTTCTTAATCTTACCACGACTATATTCCTGTCCGTTTCCCATTTTTGGTACTCCACATAATCTGTTGACAGAAATCTACTCATTCCTGTGTGTTTATGTTGTTTCTGTGCTTCTTTCTGCTCAATCTGTCGGTCTTCATTGATTCCTAAGATGACATGTTTTATTTTCCTGACAAATAATTTTAATCAAATAACAATATGCATGTTATTTCAATAGTTATTTAATCTACTGGGTTATTGAATATTAATGATTAATTCCGTACATATCAAAATTAGTCTCTATTTTGAGGTCGGCGGAAAAGTTCTTTTCAATTTGACTCTCATTGTATATTAGTTTATTATTGTTTTTTTGTATTGTACTGTTTACTCTGTTCGTGTATTCATTTTGTTTTCTTATAACTGTTTTCTTAGGTTTATTTTTGTCCGCAAATGAAGTTGGCGTATTACCTTGTGAATTTGTCTCATAAGATTTTGCAGTCTCCCTGTAACTGTCACTTGAAGTGTCTGTACATATCGAATTTCGAGCCAAAAATGGTCTCAAGCAAAAGGGTTAGACTCCCTGATTACGAATTCGTGGTCAAATTTAATTCTGTTCGTGGGGCCGTCCGCCGTCCAATAGCTCAGTAATTTTCGAAGGGATTGTCCTAGAGACGTTTTCAGGATGAGTTCGTGTCGCAAGGGGCTCAGTTTTTTTTTTACCGTTATATCTATTATGAAGGTCCTCATATAGATAGACAGATAGATAGATGTTTATTTGGAAAACCTCATACAAACAAAATAACATAAAAAATTTAAGTTAAGCTCGTTAACCAGCCAAACCGTACAGGGTGTTCCAAAAATATGGAGATTCAAAATTTTTGGTGTTCAATATCTCAGAAAAAATGAAACCAATCGAAATGAAATGAATGTTACTGCCAAATGCAAGATGCTCATAACATGTCTTATGCAGAATTTCATAGTCATAGTGTGAACAAAACCATAGAGAATTCAACTGGAAAATTAAAAAAAACGTCATATTTCTAGAAGAAGATATTCGCTAATAGTCAAATCTATTTTGTGAATGAATTACTGAATGTTCGTTCAAAATCTCGTTGTCATAGTGGTAACAGAATAGAAATTCAATTGGAATATGTGAAAGAAACATCTTATAATTTCTATACAGGATATCGGATTCAAATGAAATTTATTTTGTGAATGGAGATCGCTATAGTGAATGTCCATCCAAAATTTCGTGGCCATGTGTCAACAAAACCATAAAAAATTCAATTGCAATATTGAAAAGAAGAATCTTTTTATTTCCATAACAGGATTATCTGATTCGGGTACAATTTTCTTTTGTGGAGTGAACTGATAAACTCAATTTCCATGCCAAATTTTGTAGCCACATTTTTAAACAGAACCATAGAAAACTCATTGGAATATTGAAAGAAGAATCTTTATATTTCCATAAGAAAATATCCGAATTAGGTGAATCATTCATTGATTCACATGAATGTTCATGCAAAATTTCAAGAGAATCGCATCATCAGAACTTAGACTAGTATAGTCTAAGCATCAGAACCATAGAAATAAATTTTTTTTAATTATATTTTTTACATATTTCATCTTCTGAATAATTTCCAGAATATACTTCCGATGTGCTGAGATTCTGCATTTATACATAAGGTATCAATCTCAAGTCCCATATTAATTTCGAGGTAGGGGAAGTATGCCTATGATGGCATCCTGCTTAGGATGGCACACTTCAAAGAAGTCTGTTAACATCAACTGAACAAACTTATATTTACTGAGTTTGTAAGCCAGATGGCATTTACGCTTGATATACGTAGTTACACCTTGAATAAGTGGCATTTGTGACTTTTATAAGAGTTCAATCATTTCGCTAGTGTTGATGTATGATAGTTATTTCATTCTTTTTCGTTTTATTTGGATATTCAAAAAATCTGTTAAAAAAATGATTTTAGTTTTCTTTAATCACGCTATAACAATGCTTAAGTGTGAAAATTTTAGTTTTTTTTTCGTCTTTTAGTACCTTTTTCGCTTTGTTGAAAATATATGTTACTTATGCTCATGATGGCATAGCCAGAGTGTTCCTATGATAGCATAGGGTGCTATCATAGAAAAAAGAATCAAGATCAAGAGACGATTCTTCCAAAGCGTGGTACTTCGCAAGAATAGTAGAGGTATCCGAAAATAATGAAAATTTTCGAGTGAAGTATCGAGATCATTGAAAATCATACAAGAACTCTCACCACCCCAACTGCCGTTGCAGAATCAAAAGTGAACAGAGGAAGAAAACGAGGAAAAGTTGGAATCCTCAATACAACCACTGACATAATAGAAAAGAAGTTGGAAGAAGAAAGAGACAAAGAAAGAGAGAGAAGCTAATCTAGAGGTCAAAACAGATTAAGTTCGTAGAAGAAAGTGAGGAAAACGAAGAATGACGATGATTCAGATGGCCGCTGTCTTTATTGCTATAAGCTGTTGTCTATTCTAGACCAAGGGAGAATTGGTTGCGTTTGCCAGAAATTCGCCAGCGGTGCATGCCGAGTGTGCTTGTGCAAATCATATTCGTATGTGAATTAGGCGTATAAAAATAAATATTTTTACATTTTGACGATGCCAAAGAATGTAAATTTAGTTCCTTTACACTTATATTTCATTTTCATAAAAAAGGACTGCTATTTTCTTCAATAAAACATTTCAATAAATAATATCATTTTAGTTTCAGTTATATGCCATCAATGGACATACGTGATCTTATGATGGCACCCGTGGCCAAATTTTAAAAGTGGTATAATCCAAATTTTGAGAATTTATATTGAAACTATGTATAAAAATGCATACTACAATCGAGTAGCAGTAAATCTGTACAATCGATGACATGGAAAATATTCCTTTAATGAAATATGTGAATAATCTCGTTAAGGGTGCCAACATGGGCACACTTCCCCTAATAGTCTTATTGCCCCACCAATGAACGAGCGATCAGAAGCTCCTGCTCAGGACTTTTCTTAATTTTTTATACAGAACAATGTGACTCCCCCTACCGTTCGATAGCTATTAACCAACAATTAACTAGCAATAACAACGTACTCACTAAGGAGGGAGGAGAAACTACCTTAAATGATCCAGTCTTATTTTTAATGTGGACCCGTCCCAATTAATCATCTCCGTGACCGCTGGATATAAAAGTCAAGTAGTCTCAAGAAGTATGATTAATTTCACCCTCTACGCAGAGTAATTAATAAACCTCCCCACGTTACGTTAAATATTAAGTCGGGTACTTGCATGCCCAGAGATAATATGTCCCAGACCTGGGTCCGTTTTTCCTCTTCGTGGATTATAAGAAATATACCCTACCACTCTCTCTCTGCTCGCTGCTGCTAAATAATTTAGTTTATCCCTTTAGCTGAAAACAAAGAACAAAATTTATTAGATTACCTTTACTTCCCCGGAGCTCGTTTTATGGCCTTTGTCGTAAAAATCACAAAATATACGGATTTATGAATTTACTCAGGAGTTTTAATAGAAAACTCCGGCGCGAGGGGAAAAGGACGATTCGTTTGCATACAAAATGTAAAAAATTAAATAGGGACATTAACAGATAGTGGCTTGTGGTGGAGTAATGCATAACTAGGGTTTCATATCTTTGCCGCTCGTTTATTCAAGCGGTAGAAGGAATAGCTGAAATTTCGCAGGATCACAATAGATACATTTTACGACTTTTTTGAGCTTTGTGTCCTGACAGAAAGAGCTGAATAAATTTTCAGTACTTCACCATTGTTGAATGAATTTATCGACTAATTTTACAGAATTAGAATTTATTAGAAAATTTGGAAAAAATTTAAGAAAAGCCGTGAGGGGAGCTTTTGAGCGCTCATTCTTTGGTGGAGCAATAAGACAATTACCTTAAATTTTTATGCGGGATTTGAGATAGATAGCAAATATACAGGGTGTCCAAAAATACCACGAGAAAGTGACACTGGAGATAGATGGCATTAGGTCTATCAGATAGCATCAACTGACCTCATAAAAAGTCCGCTGGTTTTCGAGATATCACCACTTTTGTGTATTTTTTAAAAATCTCCAGTTTTTGGTCTTTTATCGCCTAGCATTGCTAAAAATTACTACTCAAACTCATGTTTTGTTGACCTAGGCTATCCTGAATAGTTGCTTTAAAACAATGAAGTAATAACTTCACCGAGATCTAGAACAAAAATCCTTTAAAAAATGTCTAACTTGTTGTATTTTATGCCGAATTTAGAACGTTAACTTAAGTTTGACTGACTGAAAAAATTATATCAGACTGAATTGACGAATAATCGGTGAAAACTGGTCCATTTCATGCCCACTTCAAAATGATACAACACTACCAATTTTTTTAAGTCAAAACCTTTAACACATCTCTCCTGACAAAATTAGAATTTCTAAGGTTCTGATTAAAAAAATTGGTAGTGTTTTATCATTTTAAAAAAGGCATGAATGGACATGGACAAGTTTTTAAGATCATTATTGTCAATCAGTCTGATGAATTTTTTTTTCACAGCAGTCAGTCAAACTTAAGTTAACGTTTTAACTTCGGAATAAAATACAACAAATTAGATTTTTTTTTTGAAGGATGTTGTTCTAGTTCTCGGTGAAGTTATTACTTCAATGTTTAAAGCAACTATTCAGGATAGCCCTAGGTAAAAAAAATAAGTTTGAAGTAATTTCTATTAATGCTAGGCGATAAAAACCTAAAACTGGAGATTTTCTAAAAATACACAAAAGTGGTGATATCTCGAAAACCAGCGGACTTTACTGAGGTCATGTTGAATGCTATCTGATAGACCTAATGCCAATCTATCTCCAGTGTCACTTTCGCGTGGTATTTTTGGGACACCCTGTATAAATGCAGAATCTCATTACAATCGGAATTATATCTGGAAATTATTCAAAAAATGAAAAATAAATAATAATTACAAAAATTACTTTATATGGTTGTGATGGTGCGATCCTCTTGAAATCTTGCATGA